>PYXC01000993.1:855000-875000 GCA_015244755.2 Tenualosa ilisha | reverse complement strand
AACGGAGGCTTAATTAAAAAACACACACAGTTCATTTAAGCAGCAAGGGCGTTTCCAAACTCACACACACACACATCCTTACTTTTTGTAATTATTTCATTCTGTCTCCGTCTCTATCTATCTGGTGTGTCTTTGTCTCTCTCTTGCTTTCGCTCTTTCTGTCTTTCTCTCACTCCCTCCATCCCCTTTCCCTTTCTCTCCTCCATTTTGATTCTCGCTATCCTGAATTTAACTCATGCTTGAAGTTAGTTCGAACAGAGTCGCATTTCATACTCTTCCATCAGACACCCCACTGCCATTTTATCGCTCATGCAGAATCATTGCGTGACTCCAGCTTGCCTCTCTCACCTCTCTCATTGGACTCCGCAGAAGTTTCTGGGTTTATGATGTCGCCACCTGATCCCCGCGGTCAGGTTGGTCATGACACTTTTTTAACAGTAGGGGTGTGTTTCTCCTCAGGCCCCAGACCCCCCACCTCCCCTAGTCGTGTCAGATTCAGTGTTTAAGAAGAAGGGCTTATTTTAGCCTAGGGGGGTCGCTGAACCCCACTGCCAGAACTTGAAGCTCCATCAAATCACCTCGCGGTGATGTTTTGAATAGCACTTGAAAACCTTCCTGCTGGTCATGTGTGGCATTTAAATATTTGAGATGTTATACTCCTATTTAAAACACTGCTTTACTAGTGTGACGCAATTAATATCAGACAGCCACTCCTTCTCTGTTATCAGTGGTTTGTCTGAGTCACTCCTAGCCACAAAGAGGCGCTCTAGCATAAAGATGATGTTGGTATTAGGGAAGCACCTTCAGGAGGTCTCTGAGGAGAAGAATTTTGGCTGAGGCTTAGGAGAAAGCCTCAACTTGCTCAGTACACACACACACACACATGCTCACACTCACTAGAGGGTATGTGGACTCTGCCAAATTCCTGACACCAGTACATGCAGGTGTGTTGTGCAGACTTGTGACAAGGTTTTTTTTTTCTTTTTCTTTTTTGGAGCTGAAACTCCAGCCAAATCTTAGAATGGATCATTGGCAGACCTTAGGATCTTCCAGTGACCAATTTAACGCATCACAAATGGGGACACAGCTTTCAGTCATGTAAAAGGAAGACCCCCATTTAAGCAGATTAAAGTCAATTTAGGTGTGCCAAGATGAATCACGCTCATTAAGATGAACAGATGGCAGGAGGGCTCTGGATGGTCTTTGTCCCTCTGAGAAGCACTGAGCACTGATGTGTCAGAATGTGTCAGTTCTCCAAAGATTGTCTTTTTGAAAGGTCACTCGTCGCCCCTGTAACTGTGCATGTAGAGTGCTTTCTGCCCCTACCTCAAGAGAGTTTGTCAGTGAGACTCGGTCCAAATGCTGCAGGTGTGTCCTTCAAAAAACCTGTAAGGACAGTCTCTCATAAGCCATCCTCAGCATTTTAAAGCTGTCACACAGTGCACAAGCCCAGTCACCTAGCGTCAGCCACCAGAGCTGCTGTGAGCACACTCATTAAAAACCCAACAGAAGCTGCTGCCAAGCCTTAAGCGCAGTGCACCAGGTTTCGCTAAAGCATAAACACTTTGTGACACCACAACACCTGCACGTCATCCACTTCCAAACACGGTAATGTTCTGTCCTACAAGTCCTCCTCATGTCCTGTCCTATCAGGGGAGCGAACGCTGCCGTCTGCTAGCTCAGCTGGCTGCCCTCCTGAGAAAACGCAGCGGCATTCTGTTTTGACTACACTTTAAAAACAAAAAAGAAGAAGAAGAAGAAAAATGTTAAGCTTGCAAGGTTTTCTATTTTTGTCTGAAGTAAATCAAGAATGCTTCCTGAATTGTAACATTCCTCATCGATCAGCGGTCCAGTCACCAAAATTGGAGCGACAACATGTCTGTCCTGGTCATATATGGTTCTTTTCTGGCTTGGGCCAATGGCTCAGAGCCTGTGTACACCCCCCCCCCCCCCCCATCCCCCATCTGCCCCATTCTCTTGGCCAGAGCGGGTACTGTACAAGAATGGCGTTAGTGCTGAGTGTTTCCTCTGAACGCTGGGGCTTGCGTGTCCCCCAAGGGAGAGCTGTTATCTGGGCCGGCTGCAGAACAAACACCGAGGCTGTATACATAATCAAGCCTTCTGGAATGTTTGAGTCGCTCCACTCCGGAATGGGAAGGACCCCCTCTTTCCTTTACTCTGACCCAGCCCACTCCTTCACGCTGTTTCCCTCTAAAGTGAGTCTAACTCTCAAGACGAACGAACCGACGAACGGACCATCTCTCGACGTTTGTCATTTTTAAACTTTCCAAGGGCGATGGATGAGGAGATTCCATCAGATTGTGACGCATCTGGATCACTGGAGCTGGGCCTTAGCAACGAGAGGATGTCCATGACTGAGTCGGTTCTGGAGGGAATGAACATGCTGGACGCTGTTCTCGCACAGGCATCTTCCCCAGACATGGACCAGTACAACAGGGAACCAGAGCAGGAGACTGTGTACGAAGTGGAACGTGAGGAGAATGAGGCACAGCCTGACTCCAAAAGAGAGACGGTCTATGAAGTAGAGCCAGAATCAGAGCCAGCTTCAGCCAGACTATCTGCGCCAAATCCGACTGGCGAGTCCGTGTCAGTGCCAGACCCAGAAGCGGATTTGAACCCCGTCGGAACATTTTCAGTGTCGGAGACCAATTCTGTGCCAGACTCGGTCTTTGAGTCAGAGTCAGACGTGCAAGAACTGGGCACCCCAGAAGGACCTGTGCCAAGTATGGACACTCAAGAAGATGTCTCCGAGCCAAGAGGAGGTAGGGCTCGGGCTCTCCCTCTCTTCTCAGCTAACCCACTCAGAGGAGAGCCTTAGGCAGAGTTTGCTCGGCCAGTGGACGACCAACGGAAGCACATCAAACAGATCAGATAAGATTACAGAAATGGAGAGCAAAAAAGAGCAGGAGAGCAAAAAAAAAAAAATGGAGTAAAAGTTAAAAAAAAAACTAAAAAGGGACATCACATATAAAATATCGTACGGAAAGTTAGAAAAGAGTAACATTTAAGGTTGAAAAGATTGTACAGAGATCAGATGAAAGAGTGGAAGTACGGCGGTAAACTGTAATGAGATAAGGATCTAGTGATTGGATGTAAAGAGGGTCCGGCTGGTGATACCCAATGTAAGGATAGAGAGATTAGTCAAAGGAGTGTAAGGATCAGACAGAGGAGTTTAATAAGGGAGATCAGGGTTGATGTTAATAGGCTTTTAGAGTGCTTGTGCCTCTACCACACCCTTTGTGGGCATGGTTCTGTGATAAAGGCTGACTGTGTGCTGCTTTTTTTTTTTCTCCTCTCGCTCTCTCTTACACACCTCTTACACACACCATCACTTCTCCACCTCTTATTTCACAATCTTTCGTTTTTTATGGTCTGCTGTCTCACACACACTTTATTTGGAATCAGAGGCTTCTCAGCACACACCCTGTGTAAGTACTCTCCAATACTTACAACCACACTGTCTATTTCTCTCTCTCTTGCTCTCTCTCTCTCTCCCCCCTCTCTTAACCTGCTTCCATCTTTAGACTGCTCAGCTAGGGGGACCAGACAGGGCTGTAGTGTGGGGCGTAAACTTACCCCCTGCTCGAAAACAACTCCCCAACCCCCTCTCCTCCTCCTCTACACCAGCTCTGCTTACCACCGGGTGATAGGAGCAGCTTAGAGTGGAGGTGCCCGTCTGCCGGTCTGAACAGGGCTTCCAATCTTCCTCCCTCCCTCTATCTCTCTCTCTTTCGTTCCCCTCACTCGTGACTTCTCAGTCTTCCTTCCTTCTTCATAGCAAAGGTGACTGCATTAGTTTGGAAAGATTTACCCTCTGGGGTTATTTTTTTTTCCCCCCTCTCTCTGTTGCTTCTTAGCACTGGTAAGTGTTGTTTATACGTCAGTGTTCCTGTGTAGTATTTCAGAACTGTCTTCTCATGCGTTGTTCTGTTGAGAATTGTGAACCAAACTGTAGTACAGGTCTCTGAAGCGTGTGTACTGAGACTGGAAGTTTGTGATTCATATTTTTCTTCAATCTATCAAATAAAAGACATTGCTTCTGATCAGTATGTCTATTGCGAAAGGCGTTTGCCAGATCAGTAGCCTGTCAACTGCAGTTATTTGTGCTTTGCTTGAAGAGAGGTTAGGCCTGCATATGACGTTTATGGCATTGTGGAGTGTGGCAGATCTTACTGACGCATGTTCCTGAACACTTTGTTAGCCATAAAGATCGATCTGCCACCGCTTCAAGTGGAGACTCAGAAATGGTTTTAAATTATTCAGGGATTTGACTGGAACATGAAGAATGGAAACTTTTCCCTAAATGTTTCTCTGCTGCCATATGGGTTGTTTGAAACTTTGTGTGCTTTTGCAATGGGGGTAGCCTCAGGGAAAGGAAAATGTGGATTGGGAAACACTGAATGACTACATGTGCACACACACACTGTTACACACACACACACACACACACACTGTTACTCACACACACACACCTGTCGCACTGCCAGCCAAGTAAATAAAAGGTGCGGTGATGTGTTGTGGACTGTTCCTGGCTGCAGCAGTCACTGGTAAAACTTTAACTCTTGTGATGCCACAATGTTACGTCCACTCTGCTCAGTTGAAATGAAATGGATACACATGATCTAATGTTGCGTGTGTGCGTGTGTGTGTGTGTGTCGGGCTGTCGCTTGTGCAAGTTGTGGCTCTTGTCAGCACCTGCCTAAGTGGGAGCTGTGCGCCTGAAGAGTGTGTGTTTGTGTGTGTGTGTGTGTGTGTGTGTGTGTGTACATATTTGTCTAAACTGAAGCTAGTTCTTCACACACAAGATGATCACCTTCAACACACCCACCTCACCCCACAGATGGAGATGACCTCAGCCCCAGGGGCTTCTGGGAGGTTTTCGTGTTTCACCATCCGCTCATGACTCACGCTCCTGTCGTGCCTCTGAGTTAGTGTCTCATTTGGCATGCTCCCCTCAGGAACTCATTACACAGGGACCTATTCACAGGGCTATATTCAGATTGATATACGGGCTAAACCATAAGGCCATGAGGGGAGGCCAAATGGTACTGGGTGCTCAGAAAAATAAGAGACTGTTCTTCTGTTCTCAGTGTTTCCTCTGGTGTCTGAAGAAGGCTTTTAGTTGATTTGCACACACTGTGTGTGTGTGTGTGTGTGTAAAACAGATGCCAGCTAGCCTAGCTGTTTATGTAGAACATTAGTAAACCTCTCTCCTGACGTCTCAAGAGCCTCCTAGTCGGTTGACTGGAAGCCTGTGCTTTTTTGGCTGTGGCACTCACCTCCTGATCTGAGGTTCCTGGTTCAATCCCCAGGCTAGACTGCACGGGATGACTTTGGTTACATGCGTGCTTGTGAGAAGTACAGAAACTACTTCTGCAAAGATCATTGAATTCTGACCAAGATAGAGCAACATAATACGTTACAATAGCAAAAGTGAATAGATCCAGTCTGCATAAGTGGGAGTGTCGCATAACGTCAGAGTATGAACTTTTCAATAATCTTCTGTGACAGCTTATGAGGGTTTGACTCTGGTCTGCATAAAAGAGGATTTCCCCCCTCCTCCTTGCGAAAATGTACACAGAACTCAACGAACGTTTGTGCCTCTCACTCTGCTTTTACCCTCTGGCTTTAGCATCCTCTAGCAGAGACTGGGGAAACTAGCAGTTTTACTGAGGTTCTGTTGTTTCTCACATCGGTGTGATTTAATGTAAAGGTATAATGTCACAGCAAGGATTTGACTGTGTGCATTTGTCCTGTCTGGCGTTGAATAAGATTCTGGTTGTGATGTTTCATTTCCTCTTTTTTTGGCTGTCTCTAGACGCTCTTTTGGCGGACCTCGAGTCCACCACCTCCCACATCTCGAAGCGGCCAGTGTTCCTGCCTGACGAAACGCCCTACTCTTTCCCCACCGGAGGAAACGCCTACCCCGAGGTCTCGTCCACACCTCCGGTGCCGCCACATCCCTCTGCCGAGGCGCTAAACGGCACGGTGCTCGACGCCCCTGACTCACACCGTTCCTCCACACAGGTGAGTGTGGCAACCTGAGTACACACGCTGACACATTCAAGAGCCCAACCCGTCCACTTGTCTGTACTCGTTAATATGGTCAGTAGTGAGCTACTAGAGTGATCTTGAGTCTTTGAATGTGCTTTAGGCATTGACAAGCAGCTATACATAAACATTTGTTTATTACTATTAGTATTATACATCAAGCTTAAAACCACAGATGAGCCATCCAGTCGATCCATATAGAGGGTATTTCAGGAATCTGTATCGACAGAAAGCGTATTAACTTCTGAGCTGTGTCTGTGTGGGCATTGATTGTCCCGACCAGTGGTGTGTATGTGTGTGTGTGTGACTCGATGCTTGTGTTTCATCAGTCGTACGGGTCAGCCCAGAAAAGCGCCTGGTCCAGAGACAGCAGCAGTCCCCCTCTTTCCCACAGCGAGGAGGACCACGTCTACAGGTACACTCTTACACTTCCAGCAGGCTATCAGCAGTCATAAGTAGCTTATGTGGAAGCCTAGAGACAATTAGTGAATCACCCTTTGCTCTGTGCTTCATTTCCTTACTTAGCCCTTAACCTGGTAATAATTCTATGTTTTCTTTTTGTACTGAGGGTCTGGATATTCAGTAGTGAGATTCGATTGCTTGCTTGAGGTGTTTAAATTTAAAAAGATTGGATCAGCCCCTGACTGATAGCTTGCCATGACTGCTATCATTCTAGCTCTGCATTCACAACGTCTTCCTCTGTTCGCTGATTGAACACGTAGGGAGATGATAATCAAGAGCATTGTAGGGAAATGATAATCAAGCGGAAGTGCTAGGAAGGCAGGCCACTTATTCCTGTATGTGAATTAATCCTATAACACCATCTTTTTACCATCTCTTGTCCTTTCCTCCAGTTTCCCTAATAAGCAGAAAACTACTGACACCGCAGCCGCTGGCATGGGCTCGTCCTTGGGCAGTAACCTGTCAGAACTGGATCGGCTGCTCCTGGAGCTCAATGCTGTGCAGCACAGCACTCCTTCTTTTCCCATTGAGGGTAAGCCTGTCTGGGTACAGCAGGGTTTGTGGGTAGGATGGGACTGATTTGGATGGAGAGATGGAAGAGATTTGCAGAATAGACTTAGTTATACTGGTAATGTAGTTGTTGCCAAATTAAAGGAGGTGGATTTGTTTTGTGTATGTGTTTGCTTTCTGAAGCACACTGTATGTTTTCTGAAGCGCACTGTGTGGTTAGAAAATATTATGCATTTGAAAATAGGTTATTTACTGAAAGAAATTAATGTTATTTCCAGTTACAGATTCTGAAGTACTAAGTACGTCTGTGCAAGTCAGCTGTATGTGGTAGCCACAGACAAAGATTAGGATTAGAAACTGACTAAAATCTGCTTAAGTTATTTTATAAATCACAATTCAACAAAACTGGGTCTTATATTTCACCACCTTTAATTCCTTACAGAAGAAGCAGCCCCTCCACTCCCTTCTGTTGGCACCACTACACAGAATGGGATCTCACCCCCAGGCAAAGCCCCTCCTCCTACTCTGGAGAAACCAAAGCGCAATGCTGCCGGCCGGGGCATCGAGGATGTGCGGCCCAGCGTGGAGAGCCTATTGGACCAGCTGGAGAGCTCTGTGCCAACCCCAGTGTAAGATGCACAAACACTTTGCAAATGCGGACTCCTCTATTTTAGTTATGTTCTTATTACATGGGGTTGGTGAATTTAGCGGGAGAAAGTGATGGGGGATGGGGTTGGGAAATTTCCTAGATCCCTCTTAGGTAATGAGCCCATATGTAGTGTGTGTCTGCATTTTTGTGTGTATATATTTTTATTGCATCTCATAAGCTGAAGTCCACATCCATCCTCCTTGGTGGCGTACAGATTCATGAATCACATCGCTTTTGACATACAATGTTAAACATGCTCCCACCTCATCCACAGTCATTTCTTTTTATTAGTATTTATTTTTATTAGAAAAGTCTGTCCTTATAGATTCTTATAAACTGTAGTCATTCTGTATAGGTTTTCTGCAATGGTCCCTAGCTTGGGATTTCTTCTTTGTGAGGATGTTTCTGTTTTTATGTTCATGCATGTTTTGCTTGCAGATTTGATGATTTGTCAGTTTCCTGTTTTTGTTTACCCCCCTGTTTTTGTTTACCCCCCTTGCCTGAGGTTTCTGTTTGTTTATTTGTCCTATTTCAGCCCCGCCCCCCAAGTGGCCACAGTCGCAGATCTGAGTGACGGCCAGGAGGAAACGCCTTCCCAGCAACAGGCCAGAATCTCCGCCTCCTCAGCCACACGAGAACTCGACGAGCTCATGGCCTCTCTCTCCGACTTTAAAGTCCAAAGCAATGTAAGTCAGATTGATGGAGAGCCCATCCAGAGGGTAAGAGCTCCCTGAGAGAGAGAGATGAGATGAATGGATGATTACAGAGAGTGAAACAAAGATTAATAGCTAGTTTTGAAGGATCAACATTAACAGAAGAGATTCCAAAGTGCCTGAGAGTGGTGGAGCTAAAATAAGTTGCATCATGTGATGCAGTGGCGGGACAGGGAACAGTGAGATTGCATTCCAGATTGGCTGTTTGTTTAAGATCTGAACCAAAGCTTTCTGAGACGTATTTCTCCGATGAATGTTCAGGGAGTGTGAGGGTATGCAATAGTAATAAAAACGGCTCAACTTTATGTGACGGAAAACCAAGGGATTACATCAGTTTGAAGTTAATGTACCATTTAAATCCTTCTTTGATGCATGCCCCCTAACCCTTAGATTGCTGATATATACTCTATACACACTCTTGCTCTCTGCAAGAACGGGAATGCAGGTGTGGGTTCAGCAGCAGGTCAGCCCCAGGAGTGTGAGTATCAGGTTGTTTTTAGGTATTGGCAGGGGGATGGTGCCTGTAACATGTGCGTAGCTCGTGTTATATCTTAGTCTGAAAACTCTGGCCCACCACCACCCTTCTCCCTTCATGGCTTAAATTCATTCCCGCTGGTTGATGCTCGCTGAGCCAGAAACAGCCTAATCATCCCAGGGGGGCTCAGATCGCAGATGTCTTAATGTCTTAGCAGCACTGGAGGGCCCTTTCTGTTTTATGCACATTGACAATTACATTTCGAATGTAGTGATTGCCATCGCTAGAGAAGAGGCGGGTTTGCTAAAAGCTGTTTTGCGAGCACACATCACAGACTAGTGTGTGCAGTGCCTCCTGTGATGGGTTGAGACTTACTGACTAAATGTGTGTTTTTTTTGTTTGTTTTTGTTTTTTTTAAATTGACTTCCCTGCTTTTTATATTTTCCTTCTCCATTTTTTTCATATGGCTGTGCTATTTTATTTTCCTGTCACTAGTTTCTCTCCTTACAACATTGTTTTCCTTTTGTTAACCCCTCTCTCCTTTCTCCCCCACCAGTTCTAATACTTCCACCTTTTTCCACCTGTTTTCTCTTCCCTGTGTTGTCAACTGTGTCTACTCCAGTCTGGTTCTCAGTGGTCTGTGAATCTGGAACCTTTATCCCCTCCGACCCTTGATCCCCCTGCAGATCCACCTGCTCCAAATACCCCTCTTGAGTCAGGTCTCACTCTGCCTTCTCAGCCTTTCCTTGAGCCACCCCCTTCCTCCACACCTGTTAACCTGGAGCTACACATTGATGAGGAGACCCTGTCTGGGAGTAACACACACATCCTCAAGGCCGCCTCCCGGAGTGTCCAACTTACCCAATCGAGCAAACTAATCACTGCCCTAGAAGAGGACTTGGAGTCTGGTTCCCTTTCCATGTTTAGCAGCACTCACACTGAGTCCCTAGTGGTGGTCTCCAGTACAACAGGACCACCTTCTGATCTCCCTAAAACAGATAACTCAGTGCCCCTGGCTTCTACTGATACCAAGATCCCTAATCTACCGGACTCCATCTCCACAAAAAACCCTAGTCCAGTTGTGATCCCAAAAACCTTTAGTCCGGTAGTGGTCTCAAAAGCCTCTAGTCCAGTTACTGTCCCAAGGATAGGTAGTCCACTTACAATTCCCAAGACGTCTAGTCCAATTATGGTACCCAGGACATCTAGTCCACTTGCCTTCCGGAAGACATCTAGTCCAGTGACAATTCCTAAGACAGCTAGTCCACTTACAATCCTGAATACATCTAGTCCAGTGACGGTTCCTAAGGTGGCTAGTCCACTTACGATTCCGAATACATCTAGTCCTGTAACAGTTCCTAAAACTGCCAGTCCACTCGCTGTCCTCAAGACATCTAGTCCAGTTATGGTGCCAAAGGCATCTAGTCCAGTCGTTGATCCCAAAGCACCAAGTCCGGTTTCCATTGCTAAGAGCCTGAGTCCAGTGACTGTGCTGGTAGCAAAGAGCCCTACTCCACCTTCACTTTCTAAAAGCCCTGTCCCTCAGTCAACTGCCAATAGCTCTAGTCCAGTTACCATTCCCAAGAGCCCAACCCCTAAGCATGTTGCTAAATCCCCCAGTTCTCCAGTCAACACCCTCAAATGCTCTAGCCCTGGTACGGTAAAGAAGAGCCTCTCTCCACCCCCTAAAGAGACTGTCCACTTTGGAGGTACCTCTGAAGAGCTGGGCATAACTCTACCCTGTCCAGAGCCCTTACTGGAGGAGGCTCTCGACAAACTTTTGGCAACTAGTCTGGCACACCCTGACAGAACCTGGCCAATGAGACATGTTACTCGGGAACCCAAAGAACGGTCGATAAGCCCACGATACGGTGACGATCTGGCATCAGGCATTGAGGAGGACTATAAAAGATGGTTTGATGATGGACATAGTACGCCTGGAGAAGGGAGCCTCACCCCTGGCACTGAGGGAAGCTGGATAGATGAATGCATGACTCCACGTTCTGGCACTGGGACTCCAGATGCTAATATGGATCTTCCACTCTCCCAGCCATCAGCAGTGGAGCGTCTTTCAGCGTCTGGACAAGTAGGAGGCTTAATTTGGAATCAGAACAGGCTGGCCTGCAGAGCACCATATGCTGCTTTAAATCCCTTCTTATATTAGTCTGCCAGTCAGGCCAAAACCCTGCTGTGATACACTCAATCTGCCTCTATGCTTTCCCAAGCTCAGATGGTGTAGCACAGTGATAGGTTAAATATGCCACAGTGACACACAGCACTCATGTAGAGAAGTTAATTAACACTTGTATAAATGGTACAATTGCCTTTTTACTTAAACTCATTGACCCATACAATGTTCATCCTACTCTCAAAAGCAAAGGCTTAGCTCATGATTGGATCTGTTTTTGCATTTACAATGTTGTAGAAAATGAATATGGTTCTTAAATTCTCAGAACCTGCTGAATTTTGCATGTTGTGAAAGATTGCTGCACATCCAGTCGACTGCATGGAAGTTTGACTTTGCTGTGGGGACTCTTATCTATGTGATTATCTCAAAGTTGCATAGAGCCATGGCTTTGAGTTGAAAGCTGTGCTCAGCTGTTTTTTCAATAGAGGTTCATGCCACTGCTTGTCCTTCTGACATAGCTGTCTTAGTCAAGGCTGGGCTTGCAGTGCTTCTTTGTTGTTGTACCATGAGGTTCACAGAGGCCATTAAATCTCAAATGCCATGCATGCCATAATTTTGGGTTTGGATTTTTTTGGATTTTTAGACTTTTTCACATCAAAGAAGCAAAACATAATGAAATTAAACCTTCGGAAGACAGTTTTTTTTGTGTGTGTGAAGTATGGCTATTCACAGAATATACAGTGGCTTTTCACCTTGAATGTCCTGAATTGTGCCATATTTAGACAATGCCAGGTGTCCCTCATGCATGGAAACAGCACAACAAAGCTTATTTCTTCACTGAGCATTCGTGGTGTGTAGAGAAGTTGGGATTTGATGAGGTCAAGCTTGAATGATTACAGCTGCACGTTTTTTTTTTGGAATGAGCCTGGCTGTTTGTTTGTTTTTGAGCACCTGAGTTTTCATGCATACATATGTATGGGACTTCAAGAGTCTTTGCCTCCCCAGAAGGCTTAGAAATTCCACTGCATCTTGGGAAGTAACATAGAAGGCATTTTTGTAAAAGCAATAAAATGGAATGGCATTGGACAGTTCCAGAAATGAACCTGGTTTGCTTTGTGAGTGACATGCAGTGGATTGCAGCCAGTTGTTTCGTGATCCAACTGCTCGCAGATATCAGACAACTCTAGGGGAAGGAGCCTCCTCTATATCTTCCGATCCCATTCCTGCAGCTCAAGTCCGTTATCAGGCGGACCAAGGAGACAACCAACGTGCATCCCATGTACCGCGAGGGTATGATCCGTCGGAAGCTGGGACCCACCATCTTCCACAAGAGCAACTCCCAGGACCGCCTCATTGAGGAACTACAGGGCAAGCTTGGGATTGTGAGACCTGAGCCACGGCGCCGCAAGCAGCCTGATGATTGGATGACGGAGGGAGTGATTGTGATGTCGAATCCACAGCGCTCTCGTGAGCGGAGAGATGCATCTGTCGATAAGGTAGCACAAGATGCAAGCTCATAACAGGATATTATTTAATTACAAAGAGGGGGAAAGAGTTTTTTTTGATTTTTATTTAGTTTTCAGTATTTAGTACAGCAGTGAAAGGGTTGTTGTCGATCACCCTCATTTCAAATCAGTGATGGTGCCGTAGACACAAATTGGAATTTTCCTGCAGTTTGTTTTCACAGTGATTGTGCTTCATAAATCTCAAGTTTGTAAAGTTAGATGCACTAGGAAGTAGCAGTGAAGGAATTTTACTTTGATTTTACTTAGGTTTGTCAGTTGGAAAAATGTAATCCCATCCAACGCCCCAGTCCCGAAGTTGGAGCAGACTGGTAGTGTCAAAACCTGGCACTGTGAGGGCAAACTTGTCACAAAAGTGATATCAACTGAAGACATATCACCTGAAAGCTATTAAACAGTAGGCTGCTTGCAGCCAATTAAATTTGCACTAGAGCAGTCGAAACCATGGAGTTGTTTTAAAAACTGAACTTTTTATGCATATGTCTGATAGACAATAATTGCAAGAGGTGTTTCGAACTGATCAGTGGTCTGAAATTAGGTTAGCAATTGGCAATGTGAGGCTTTCTCACCTATTCGCTTTTTTAGTGAGTTAAGATGTTTTCCCTCTAACTTGGCTCCTGCCTCCTGCTTTTCCTCCCCCACCTCATTCATGTGCTACTCCTTATTCCTCTGATTGTTTTCTGCAGATCATCATTCCTCCCGAATCTCCTGTCCCTCAGAGAAAAGTTCTTCCTCCTTCTCGTCCCCCTCCAGAGGAACCAAGGCCTGTTAAACAGGCGCCACCTCCTCCCCCACCACCTCCCCCCTCTCCTCCTCCCCCTGAGCCTCCTAGAGAACCCACTCCCCCACCCAAGGAACCAACCCCTCCGCCCCGAGAACCAACGCCCCCGCCAAAAGAACCGACACCCCCTCCTCCAAAGGAACCTACACCTCCACCCAGAGAACCCACACCTCCTCCCCCAAAGGAACCTACCCCTCCCCCAGAGAACCCACACCCCCTCCCAAAGTTCCCACCCACCACCTAAAGAGCCCACGCCCCCTCCTCCACGTGAACCCACCCCTCCTCCTTCCCCCAAGGTCTTTGTGTCGGTGGGGTGCCAGACCGAGTACGACCCCCTCTTCCTGCCCATAAACCAGGCATGGACCATTGTGCTGTCTCATACTTCTGCTCTCTGTTGACCTCTGTTTTGTTTTTGTCCATCCTCTCTCTCTCTCTCTTTCTCTTTCTCTTTCTCTCGTTCTCTCTCTCTGTCTCTCTTCCTCACTGCTGTCCTCTGTTGTTGAGTCCTTGTCTGTCTTTGTCTCTGTCCTGTTATGGTTGTTTTGAGCAGGTGCGGACTGACCCTTGGGTTTGGTGAGTGCGTTGGTATGTCTGGTATCAGCTGGATGAGAAGCTGCTAGTGTTGTTGCTTTATCGGATGGATCTGACTGAACCTTATCTTGCCCTGGCAGAGGAGATGTAGCTCACTTTTATGATGCTGGCCATTGGCGCTAAATACTGCTTTAGAAGAAGGCCAAAAGCACTCTCTCTCTTTCTTTCTCTCTCTATCTCTCTCTGTATGTCTGATGTCTGTCTGTCTCTTTCTGTCTCTCCTTCTCCCCCTCTCCCCACTCTCTCCACCTCAATTCACTCTGTCTGTCTTTCCTTCTGTACTTTTTCTCTGTCTTCTCATCCTCTGCCCCTGAAAAATCTGAGCCAGCTAGCAGTCTCAGGCCTGAAGGGCTCCGGGGCTGTGGGATGTGATGCGTTTTCACTTCAGCCCTCATCACATGGCTCAATGAAATGTCGCTTCCATGAGGCGATCGTGAGGGATCCTGGAGGAAGAGGGGTTTCCGTGTGGCTGCCTGGCGTGTACTCATTAGGGTGGAATGGCAGGACTGTACAGAGGGACCAGCAAACTATTCTGACACACACACACGGCTTGTCTTGGCCTGCAGCATGAGAGGAGCAGTGTCGTAGCAGAAATCAAATTTATGTGGGAAACCTCTCTTTCTGCCTGTTTCTCTCTCTCTCTCTCTCTCTCTCTCTCCCCCTCCCCCCCTCTCTCCCTCCCTCCCTCCCTCTGTCTCATGTTTTTGCTGTTTTTTTCTGGGCTGTCTCCACTGACTCCCCCTTTGTTCCTTCTTTCCTCAGTTCTCCTGAAGCATAATTTATTTTCAGTGTCAGTGCAGAAGGAAAGTAGAGTTGTCTAATTACTAGACGCTCATGTTGCGATACTCCCTTCTAGATTTGTGAGTGACTCAGACTGTTTTAATATGTTTTCACATAGGCAGTGAATGACTCACTGGAGTTCACCTTTCAGTTCAGACATAGTGAATTGGGTGAACTAAGAGGTTGGGTGGTTAGTTGGAGTTTAATGCTGCTTGAGTCGTTTATGGTAGTTTGTAAGTCAGTCAGTCAGTCAGTGGCTGGAGTCCCAGCTACATGCTAAAGGTCATCAGGAAGAACTGGAGCACTGTCATCTCTGCGTGAGAACACTCCAACACTCCCGCATGTGTATCCTTTTCATATGTTTGCCTGCTAGTTTTTGTGTGTGTGTGTGTGTGTGTAAAAATAACAGAGGATACCATGGCCAGTGAAGGAGCTATTTTCTCCCTCTGAGGAATGTGACTTGCTCATAGAGACCCAACAGCCAAAGCTGTGTGTGCACAGTGACAAGGGTGCTCCCTCAGTCGTTGCAAGGCTTTCCCCCAAATCCCCACCACCACCGCACCACAGACTTGTCCACCTGGAGTCTGTGCTGGTTGGGTTTGGACCTAAAATGAACCCATCTCCATGGAAACACCAGAATTCTCTAGAGGCTTCTGGGTGAGGGAGAGCAACAGAAGGGAAGGGGGGGGGGGGGCTGCCAGGGGTTCTGTGCTGGAGAAGTCGGACGCGCTCGATCCGGCCTTTGCGTTCCAGAGTGCTCTCCGTTTCACACGCCAGGGATTCCGCAGCTACCCCTCGGGAGCCTAGCCACTCAGCTAAGAATAATTAGCAATGAGTCCAAGGAGATGAGATCCAAAGTGATCAGCAGGCCCGGCGCAACATAAAAGCCTCTTTCTTACTATTATATTAATCACATTTGCCCTCTAGTCAGACAGACCACTAGAGAGAGAGAGAGAGAGAGAAGGATTCAAGGATTGAAAATAGAACACACAGAGGAAGGGAGAGATTTGGGCTAATTTATGGTAGCTGCTCCTGCGTGACGTCAAAGTTGAATCATGCCCCATCCGTCAAAGGGTCTTCATGGTCTTTTTAGAGCTCTGTTGCGTTCCTCAACAAATTTGTTACCATGGGAATGCATCAGGTTAAAAGCCTTGTAAACAAGAGCAAAAGCCGAGCACATAACCACTTGGACAATCAGTCAAAAAAAGGCAAATAAGCAACAAGATCATAGACAAAACCGAAAGGAACCTCAAAGGACTTTGAACTGTTCTGTTGCTATATGCTCTCTGTTATACAGATGCAACATTAATTTGATTCTTGGATTCAGAAGCTGCTCGACTCAGAAATTATCAATAGAATATTAGACTATTAAAATATGAATTCAAGACCTCAAGATGTATAGATGAACTAAAGTGGAGAAAAGGTACAGGCATGTTTCCAGTGATGTGAAGAATGGTTGGATTTTACTCCTTCAGATCTGTCTTAACCATTACCCGACCCATGTCCCATTGTAGGCCTCAGAACACATTCCTGGTCCTGCCACTAAAGAGTCATGCCTCTTGGGCAGAAGCAGGACAAAATAGCTAGAGCTCAGCCCCCAGAATGTGCAAGAAGTGTGTGTGTGTGTGTGTGTGTGTGTGAGAACGAGAGAAGGAGGGAGTGAGTGAGTGACCAAGGCAGAAAGAGAGACTTGGGTGAGCTCAGTAATGTGGTCCTTTGAGACCCATTTGATGGTCTGCCCTGTGCAACACAAAGGGCTCCCTGTTGCCTCTGCCTGGTTTTAATAATTGGGCGGCTTTCATGTGGGGGCCGGTGCATGGGGTTTAACTCGGCACATTAAAATGAGATTGTTGTTTGCTATCTCATCCGCTCAGCCCGGGACAGAGGCACCCGTAAATAGTGGAGTTTTGGAAATTGTCATGGTGACGGTTTCAACAGAAAGTGATGTAAACTTTTGGGTCTGTGTGTGTGTGTGTGTGTGTGTGTGTGGTGCGTGCGTGTGCGCGCACGCCTGTGCCTGTTGACATGGGTGGGTGTGGCTACAAATGTGTTTTTTGTTTTGACAGGAGTTCTGTGTTTCATATTTGTGTGTGTGTGTGTGTCTGTCTGTAGATGTTCGTTGCTTAGGTCTGTGTACATATACCACATGCCCATATACAGCATATGAGTGTATGTGTATGTATGTGTTTTGTTGTTGTATTTCACATCTCTCTCTCTCCCCCTCTAGATTATAGCCCAGGGTAAAGGGAGCTCCCCAACCAGCCCTCCTAAACAGGGTAACAAGCTGGACAGCATGCTGGGCAGTCTGCAGTCAGACCTCAACCGCCTGGGTGTGCAAACTGTTGCCAAGGGTGTGTGTGGAGCCTGCAAGAAGCCTATCGCTGGACAGGTACCTAGACACACGCACACAAGCACACACACATACGCATGCACACACACACACTATGACTTATGTCGCACATCTGCATCTGACACTCAAACACACACACACACACACAAGTTTAAATAGCCGATTTGCTCTTGTGTGTTATGAATGTGAGTAAATGAGGCTTATTAAATTAATGTTTGTGCGTGTTTGTCTAATCTCCTTGTCTTTAAAAGTGTCATTCCAGGGCTGGTAATTTGGTTATGATTTAATTGCCTGGCACAGCGTTTGCACACTGAAACACATAGCTCGCATAGCTGACATTGTTCACACATAATCCATCTGGCCACATTAATCCCCAACCTCCCTAACGCAAGCCAACTTCACACACACACACACACACACTTACTTACTTCAGCTGCTTTCCAACCCAACCCAACCCAACTTCACACACATAAACACGTACACATATACACAGACATACTTCACCTGCCCTCGAACCCAACTTCACATACACACACATACACACACACACTTACTTCACCCGACCTCCAACCCAACCCAACTTTAAACACACTCTAGCCACACTAGTCTTACTTCAACACACACACACACACACACATACTTTACCCACCCCTGCAACCCCAGAGCTGGTGCCCGGTCTGACAGAGGCAGTGCTGGCTGCCCTTTTATGTCCAAGCCACATCTCCTCTGCTCCCATCACCTCCTAATAGGACATCTTCTTTCTCTGCCTTCTTCTTTTCCTCTCCATCTTCCTCCTTCCCTCCCTAGCTCATCTCTCCCCCGCTCGCCCGCTCATCCCTCCCTCCCTCGTTCATCCCTTGCCTTTTTCCTCTTTTTCTTTTTTTTTGGATTGTCCGCTCCTGCAGCTCCCTCTGTTGGTTATCAAACTCTCAGTTCTCTCATCCTCTCTTTTTCCTTCTCTCCCTACCCCCCCCAATATGTTCCTTCTCTCCCTCTCTACCCCCTCTCCCTCTGTCTTCCAACTCTGCCAGTCTCTCTTTCTCCCTCTCTTCCTGTCTCTCTCTCCTCTCTCTCTGTCCTCCTTCTCTTCTTCTCTTCCTGTTTCTCTCTCACTCTCTCCTTCTCTCCCTCTCCCCCTCTTCCCCTGTCTTCCTTCTCCCCCTCTCCCTCTGTCTTCCCTCTCTCTCTCTCTCCCCCCCTCTCCCTCTATCTTCATACGCACATTTTCCCCTCATCCTTTTTTCTTGTATTTCTCTCCTGTCAGCAACTCAGCTCCTTATCACAAGCTCTTCTCTCATCCCATCTCTCTCTCTCTCATTTTTCTTTCTTTCTTTTTTTCTTTCTCTCGGCAGGTGGTGACAGCCATGGGGCGGACGTGGCACCCCGAGCACTTTGTGTGCACCCACTGCCAGGAGGAGATTGGCAGCCGGAACTTCTTTGAGCGCGACGGACAGCCCTACTGTGAGAAGGACTACCACAACCTCTTCTCCCCCCGCTGCCACTACTGCAACGGACCCATACTAGATGTGAGTGTGTGTGTGAGTGTGAGAGAGAGAGAGAGAGAGACTGCACTCATCCTTGCAGTGCAAGTACTACAGAAGTTGTGGTCCTACTACAGAATTTGAATTGCAGTTCTGCATTCTGATTGCTACCTCATTTCAAATTCAACTGAAATTGTCTGAATTTTGCAAAACCCTGATAGACATTAAGATGCATGTGCGCGCGCACACACACACACACACACACACACAGACAGAGCCCATGATACACAGTACTTGGTGTATTATAGACGCAACTATATTGGGCCCATGTTAGAAACAGGTCATTCAAGAAGCACACATGCATGCATATTGATAATCTGCCCTGCCCACACTCCACTCCTTATGTCTTACAAAAGACCTCTTCTCTTACTTACACTGTGTGTGGGTGTGTGTGAGAGAGAGATAGACAGAGAGAGAGAGGGTGTGTGTGTGTGTGTGTGTGTGTGTGTGTGTGTGTGTGGTGTGTGTGTGTGTGTGTGTGTGTGTGTGTGTGTTTGTGTGTGTTTGTGTGTGTTTGTGTGTGTGTTTGTGTGAGAGAGAGAGGGTGTATATGTGTGTGAGAGAGAAAATGAGTGTGAGTGTGGGTGTGCATGCGTGTGTGTTAGTGAGAGAGTGAGTTAGAGAGTGCTAGACCTTGGTGGTCATACTGGATGCCCTAAAGCAGTAGAGCCATGCAGTGAGCAGTGATAAGAGTGACTGGACTTTGGCCTGGGGTTTGGCCAAATGAGTAACCATGACAATGAAGCCCTACCCCCACCCCCACCCCCCCGACAGTGGATCTCTGCACTTCCTCTCTTTGTCTATATCTGTCTGTTTCTTTCTCTCCACCCTTTTTGTCTCTTCTTCTTCCTCTTTTTTATTCAGTGCCTGTCTCCTCTGACTCAGTAGACTGACTTCATCTGACAGTCATCTCTGCACTTTGTTCTGGACATGGCCAAAAACACACACACAAATGCAGCTCAAATGCAAGCTGCTCAGATAGCAGAAAAATGAAAGGAGGCAACATGCAAGCCCTCGGAGTGACGGGTGTTTGAGCGAGAGAAACAGACCCAGTTCTAAACGGGAACAGAACGGGACAGATGTGTGGAGACATAATTTTGGTTACATGAGGATTTCATCACTGTAGACACCCTTCCAACCACACACACATACATACACACACACACTCACTCACACTCACTCACTCACTCACACTGACACACTCACTCACACACACTCCCACTTCGAATGAAGGCAAGCACAGACAAACAGTCCTAGTTTCTTCCCAAATCATTACGTGAACAGGACCACCGACATCTCATTCCGGGAGAAAGAGTTTCGGAATTGTTCAGGAATTCCCTGTCAAATTCTGGAAAACATGAGCTAACAGTTCCAGCATTCCGTCACCTCCCACCCCTGCCCTGTCCGGTAGACCACTGTTTTAAC
>PYXC01000993.1:675000-850000 GCA_015244755.2 Tenualosa ilisha | reverse complement strand
CACACGTCACTGAGCCCCACTTTCCCAGCTTGTTCTTCTGACCTGACCTGTGCGACCTATAAACTGGATCATTCGAATTACAAGTAAGAGCAGAGCCTATAGGACTTCCAGCGTCCTTTTTTTAAGACAAAGAAAGAAAGCCGTTTCAGTTTTTAAATCGTGCTGTTTTTAATCCTGGCATTTGTAGATGCGAGTGACAATGTTGCATATCAGAGTAGTTGTGAAACGCATAGAGTGTATACAATAAATGTTACTTTACTGATGAGTCATATGGATAGCTCCCAACTTGCTTCCCCAAGCAGGGCAAGAGTCACAACATCAAACTAATATTTATTTACTAAATATTGATTTATTAAATTGATTTTAATGAATACATATTTAGTAATAGTGTGAGGTATAAGATGATTTATTTTATCTGTTTTTGTTTTTTTCTCCAGAGATTAAAAAAAATAAACAGAAATGAAAGAAAAGAATGCTTGTGCCAAAATGTCAATGCAATGTCTTTTACACTGTGTTGAGTTGAAAGGGGCGGTCACGCTTTGCGTTGTGAGCGGATTGGTTAGACCATTATGATGTCACACGTGGAGTTCAGACTCCTCAGCCAATCATCTTATCCTCATTACTCATGTTGTTTTTTTTTTTCCATTTTCTTTTCATAATGAGTCACTGGAGGAGAATTTTGTGAAGTATATGAATGAAAACCGAAAGGAACAGCTCCATAGCAATCCGGACATGTGGATAATTGTTGCCCTCTTCATAACGATGACCGTTGTACTCACTCCTGTTAGGGCTGACAGCGGTGTTATGCTTTCCAGTACTGAAACTACAGCGTGAATGTTGGCTCACACAGTAGCTATAGACCTACTTATGTGTTGGATAACTACAGTTCTTGTTAAGCTAACTCAGCTTGACAGTGAATGTGCATTATGTAGATGGAAACTGAATCAAGCAGTACTGTCTCTGTCCGTGGAGGTTATGGATGAAAACAAGGGTTGGAGTGTGGGGGCGGTCAGGTACCGATGGAGCTGTGCCTTTGGAGGAGGGGGGGGGGGGATAAATGGAGATGAGGTAGCGTTGGGGCTAATGTTAATGTCCAGCTGTTTACCCTCATGTGTGTGGTCACGGGTTGATTATAGTATTTTCGGTCTGTCGCTGTTGTGGGCCTAGCCTTGGTTCATGCATTTCTTTATACCTCTGCTAACCTTGCTGTTTCTCTCTCGAGGAAATCACTGCCTTTGGTTCTTCCTCCTCTGTCTGATATTGTATGATTACAGCCAAAGGGAACCACCCCTTTTTTTACCTCTGTCAGATCTCATGTTTTCTGGTATTGTTTTCAGTGCTTGGTGTTTTCTGATAAATTGTGTACAAATCTTGATCTTAATCTTGATTGAATTTCTGTACAGGGTTTGTGACCCTGGAGAGCTTATGCATTTACAATTTCATGTGATCAATGCCAATAAAGAAAATCTATTCTCTCCATAATAGTTGGCAACATCAATTTTTTTCTCTACAAACACAGCTTTTTGCATCACCACTCTCTATACTTTGTGGAAATTGTATTTTTGTTGTATAAGCTACTGTAAAGCCCCCTTAATGATTCCTTTACTACATATGCAACATAAATTTACCTTTGTTCAATTGGCCTATGATCTCTGAAAAAAGTGAATGACAAAC
Organism: Tenualosa ilisha; assembly: GCA_015244755.2. Taxonomy (NCBI): domain Eukaryota; kingdom Metazoa; phylum Chordata; class Actinopteri; order Clupeiformes; family Clupeidae; genus Tenualosa; species Tenualosa ilisha. The sequence goes on along the minus strand of PYXC01000993.1, from coordinate 848,326 downwards.
CTAAGCATAATGGAACTTTTAACATTTTCTATTTATACTTTACTTTTGTAAGATCAGAATAAGGCAGTGATGACACTGTGTAATAAATATGAAATGACAAGGGCCAAACCGCCCTTCAACATGGAAAACAATATAACTGCATATGTTCAAGGCAAACAACACAAGCGTTTGGAGTTTAGAGGGGAAAATAAGTTTATGGTCACCAAGCCTAAGAAATTACTACCTCCATGCCAGGGGAAAAGGACGGCCCTTTTCTGCATCATACAATCACAAACTCTCATATAACTGAGGATAACTGGGGTGCTAATAATCCTAGTAAATGTGTAGAACCTTTTCAAACAACATTTACAAAAATGCTTTACAGAAAAACAAAAACTGAGAAAGAAAGAATTATTTGTAATGTTTAAACTGGTTGAAATGATTGCAAAGTTTTAAAATTACAAATTGCAAATAAAGAAAAGAATTGATGATCCAAGTTGAGCTCATGTGACTTATTGCGCATGGCCCCCATAAGCCTGTTTATACCTGATACAACGCTCTGGGCAAATTGATGAATAGTGTGTAGAGGTGGATGGCAGTGTTGGATGCACCAATACATCCAACGCCATCTCACAAGGTTACCATACAAGTCAAACATAACTTTCCCTGACTTTTCCATGACTTTCCTTAATAAAAAAACAGAACTTCCAGGACCTTCTCTGTAAATAATTGTACAGTATGCTGCCTGGATTCGGAGCCAAAAAACAAAGTGGTTTAAACCAATTAATCTGTATTCAATCTCCATTTTCAGTTTTTTTAGGCTCAGGTTCATTTTCATGTTCACATGTTTCAGTGCAAAACTTTGTTAACAGGTTAACCACAACAACAAAGAAGTTTGGAGGATATTTTGAGGAAAACTATATGATATTACTAAAATACCCTGACCCTTTCTGTCTGGAAAGAGGACTGTGAGGGTCTGTGGCCTGTTAGTAACAGAAATTCCTCTGTCAGGAACTACGAGAACGTAAAAGTCCAGCTTCAGATAGAAAATGTGGTGCCACATATTTCAACCATTCATTAATTCGGATGATTCTAATTTTTAAAACATCAAAAAGTGGTGGTTTTCTCTGATGAACGCCTATTGAGCTGCAAGGTGCTGGGTGGTAAGCAGGTCCTGTTTCACAATTCACAACCCTCATACCACCCAGGTCTATTTCCATGCACATCACTACCATATTGGAGTTTTATGGGACTCTGGCGAAGTTCCTCCCAGCCATCCTCAATGTGTAAAGTATAGGTGTGGTAGCATCTTGTTGTGGAGAGACTGATGCACCCCACAAAATAGATGGCATTATGATCAAATTATTAACAAACTAGATGTACCGCATAGCGATACATGGTATGACCGCCGCAATGTATTGAAATGTGAGAACTGTTGGCATGACAAGTGTGTGGTAGAACAGTGTTGTGAGGTGGGAATTAGATTGGAAATTATGTCTTGGAAGTGGGTATGGATGTGTTTTTTGAATGAATGAGATTGTGTGTGATTTTGTAGTGTGTAGGAGTGATTTATGAAAGGGTAGGTGTTGTCATAGTATGTATGTAGCCTACATGTGTTAATTTGAACTCTTGCCACTTGGTGTTTGTGTAGAGATGGTAGTCATAAGATTGTCTTGTATGGAGTATTATATAAAAAAAAAAATATATATATATATAGGTCTTTTGACACCTATATATGGCGATAAACAGCGCCCCCTATGACGAAATGTCACAAAATTTAGTACACATGACAAGAAAGCTGTTTAGAGATGGCATGTCAACTTTGACCAAATTTGAGCAATTAAAAGCCAAGATATGTAAATTTTTAAGCTACGTGTTCAATGTTCATTGACGTGTAACTTCGAAACAATTTATCTCAAGATAAATCCTTTGATAACTTTTTGTTAGCATTGTCTGCAGATGACGTATACCAAATTTGGTGAGATTCTCATTAACGGCCTACGACGGGTTCGTTCAGATTCATTTTCGCAATGTTCAAATTTCATGTAAATTGTTTTCGTTAGAAGTGGGCGTCGACCAGTGTTTTCCATGCGTGAGGTTCAATAGATTTCACGATAAAAAAAAAATGTTGTAAACATTAGCATTCTCTAGATAATAGGCAAAATGACATTTTCTACAATTACAGCGCCCCCTATGGACCAAATTTTATGGCATGTGCTGTGGTTTCAGAGGTCTTTGTGGTGATCGTACATGACATATTTCGTGCAGTTCCCACCTTCTCGGTCCAAGATATTGGCAACTCAAAATCCCAATTTTTGCATTTACCCTTATCACTAGGTGGCGCTATGCTTCACATGAGCGCTTATGGGCTGGGTTGATACGTCTCTGTAACACCAACATACTAACACAAAATCGTTATCTTGGGCAAAAATGTTAACGAGTTATTTAACAAAAACTGTTTTTTGACACCTAGCTTCGGCGATAAACAGCGCCCCCTATGACGAAATGTCACAAAATTTAGTACACATGACAAAAAAGCTGTTTAGAGATGGCATGCCAAGTTTGACCAAATTTGAGCAATTAAAAGCCAAGATATGTACTTTTAAAGAATTTTAAGCTACGTGCTAAATGTTCATTGACGTGTAACTTCGAAACAATTTATCTCAAGATAAATCCTTTGATAACTTTTTGTCAGCATTGTCTGTAGATGACGTATACCAAATTTGCTGAGATTCACATTAACGGCCTATGACGAGTTCGTTCAGATTCGTTTTCGCAATGTTCAAATTTCATGTAAATTGTTTTCGTTGGAAGTGGGCGTCGACCAGTGTTTTCCATGCGTGAGGTTCAATAGATTTCACGATAAAAAAAAAAATGTTGTAAACATTAGCATTCTCTAGATAATAGGCAAAATGACATTTTCTACAATTACAGCGCCCCCTATGGACCAAATTTTATGGCATGTGCTGTGGTTTCAGAAGTCTTTGTGGTGATCGTACATGACATATTTTGTGCAGTTCCCACCTTCTCGGTCCAAGATATTGGCAACTCAAAATCCCAATTTTTGCATTTACCCTTATCACTAGGTGGCGCTATGCTTCACGTGAGCGTTTATGGGCTGGGTTGATACGTCTCTGTAACACCAACATACTAACACAAAATCGTTATCTTGGGCAAAAATGTTAACGAGTTATTTAACAAAAACTGTTTTTTGACACCTAGCTTCGGCGATAAACAGCGCCCCCTATGACGAAATGTCACAAAATTTAGTACACATGACAAAAAAGCTGTTTAGAGATGGCATGCCAAGTTTGACCAAATTTGAGCAATTAAAAGCCAAGATATGTACTTTTAAAGAATTTTAAGCTACGTGTTAAATGTTCATTGACGTGTAACTTCGAAACAATTTATCTCAAGATAAATCCTTTGATAACTTTTTGTCAGCATTGTCTGTAGATGACGTATACCAAATTTGGTGAGATTCACATTAACAGCCTATGATGAGTTCGTTCAGATTCGTTTTCGCAATGTTCTAATTTCATGTAAATTGTTTTCGTTGGAAGTGGGCGTCGACCAGTGTTTTCCATGCGTGAGGTTCAATAGATTTCACGATAAAAAAAAAAATGTTGTAAACATTAGCATTCTCTAGATAATAGGCAAAATGACATTTTCTACAATTACAGCGCCCCCTATGGACCAAATTTTATGGCATGTGCTGTGGTTTCAGAGGTCTTTGTGGTGATCGTGCATGACATATTTCGTGCAGTTCCCACCTTCTCGGCCCAAGATATTGGCAGCTCAAAATCCCAATTTTTGCATTTACCCTAATCACTAGGTGGCGCTTTGCTTCACGTGAGCGTTTATGGGCTGGGTCGATACGTCTCTGTAACACCAACATACTAACACAAAATCGTTATCTTGGGCAAAAATGTTAACGAGTTATTTAACAAAAACTGTTTTTTGACACCTAGCTTCGGCGATAAACAGCGCCCCCTATGACGAAATGTCACAAAATTTAGTACACATGACAAAAAAGCAGTTTAGAGATGGCATGCCAAGTTTGACCAAATTTGAGCAATTAAAAGCCAAGATATGTACTTTTAAAAAATTTTAAGCTACGTGTTCAATGTTCATTGACGTGTAACTTCGAAACAATTTATCTCAAGATAAATCCTTTGATAACTTTTTGTCAGCATTGTCTGTAGATGACGTATACCAAATTTGGTGAGATTCACATTATCGGCCTATGACGAGTTCGTTCAGATTCGTTTTGGCAATGTTAAAATTTCACGTAAACCGTTTTCGTTGGAAGTGGGCGTCGACCAGTGTTTTCAATGCGTGAGGGTCAGTTGTTTTCACAATAAAAAGAAAATTGCTGTAAACATTAGCATTCTCTAGATAATAGGCAAAATGACATTTTCTGCAATTACAGCGCCCCCTATGGTCCAAATTTCATGGCTTGTGCTGTGGTTTTAGAAGTCTTTAGGGTGATCGTGCATGACATATTTTGCGCAGTTCCCAGCTTCTCGGTCCAAGATATTGCCAACTCAAAATCCCAATTTTTGCATTTACCCATATCAGTAGGTGGCGCTATGCTTCAAGTGAGTGTTTATGGGCTGGGTCGATACGTCTCTGTAACACCGACATATTACAAAAATTTCGTGTTGTTGGGTGAAAGGTTCATCGAGTTATTCAGCGAAAACTTTTGCCGGTCTCCCCCTCTTTGACGGACACTGGCACAGTGGGGGGGGGGGGCCCTTGGGGGCCAAAAGCTCATATTCGCTCACAAACTTCTAGGGCTACATGCCTACAAACATTCATCTCCCCCTGAGTTTCAGTGTCCCGGGAATCATTGACGGAAAATCGGTGAAAAAAAAAAAAAGGGAAAAAACGTGCAGCAACACCAATATGACCGCTTTCGCTAGCTTCGCTAGCGGCGGTCATAAATAGCTTAAGGACAACAACGACAAGGCATTGGCCAGCACAAAGCTATGATCTCATCAGCGAAATGGTCTCAAGGCCATTTTACCAAATACTAAAGCCAATGTAATTTTTTGAGTGATGAAAGTAAAACAAAAAATGTATACAATTATTCTGCTATTTAACAAATACTATTCGTATGGTAATATTTACAGACCTAAAATAGAACAAGTTTTACTCTGATTTAATATTTGAGAGTATGGGAAAAAAAAGTGTTTTATAACTGAATGATCTATTTCCATATATTTTTGTCTGCAACTGAATATTTGTATTTCTACTTGGATGTAAATATCATTTAAATTGACTTGGTCATACAATTTAAAAATATATTTTGCAAATGCAATACAATATACAAAAAGTGCAAATCCTCATACAATTCTGAATTGCTTTCATTATAAAATAGTATATATTTGCAATATAATGCATGATGATCAGGTTGCACATGGATAAAAAAAAAAAAAAAAGACTTTGACAGTAGCATGGCAGGACTACGGAACAAGACAGCTTACAAGTTAGGATAGACAACTGTATTGACCAATACTTACGAAGAGACGGCTCTATTTGTCAAACGCGACTCTGATTGGTTCTTTTGCCCGTATAATATCTTTCCTCTTCCTTTTTCAGTCTCTTTCTTGCACGCGTTGACAACGTAGCAAGGTAAGGCCGACGTCTAGCGACAGAGAATGACATTAAGCCGGTTATAATGATGTTATGTAGTAGCAGTACGTATCGTTAATGACGACAATGTTGTCTGTACTAAAGTGTAGTTTAAGATGACGGCAATTTGTAATGTATAAAGGAGAACCGACTTAATTTTTTATCGCGGCCTGCCTAGCGGTGGCAGCCATATTGTGTTTCAATGGCGCCATGTGTCTACCAAAAGGCTAGCGCATAGGCTAAGTTGGTGTCTTCGGCTATCGATCGGTTAGCTTGTTTTATTCCGCTATTTAGTGTTTCAAAAACGGTACCATATGGCAGTAATAGCTGTAGTTGTGTTGGCACTCAGACGTTAAAATTTCCATTTACGTTAGCAAGGCCACAGACCTGGCCTGTTTTATCCTGAGGTAACGTTAGCTGATGTTAACTAGCCAGCTCTCCTCTCAATTAGCGTCACCTGAATCCACGTGGTATGTTAAGTCAAGCTTCACGAGCAGCCGAAGGCAAAGTCTATTGACATTTTAAACTGCTGTGACAGTACTTTAACTTATCTATGTTAAATTATGGTGTAGATACTCCATACTACACCGTCTTTCCCACAAACCGACTCCAGTTGCCATCCGCTTCCTGTTGGATCCCAAGATTAGCTTGCTAGGGACGCTTGGTTCAGGCATGCTCACCCACATTATGGATTGGTTTCATCGTTGATGTCGGCTGATGTATGAAATGTGTCACGTTGTACTTGTAATTAACAGTTTACTCATTATCTTTGCAGCATATTTACCCTGTCTTTAAATCGTTACTACGGTCCTTGCGGTCACTTGCCAAGATGCCCAGGGAAGACAGGGCCACATGGAAGTCCAACTACTTCATGAAAATCATCGTAAGTCTCTACCCTGTACCCGCAGTAATTTGTGCATTGATGGTGATGCGTTTGAAGGATAATATATCTGATTTCAATTAATGGATTTGTATAACGGGAGTCTCTAAACGTGAATGTTTGCAGGTTAAGTTACAGAGCAGCAGTGCAGTGCTACTTTGTCGTTCCCCCTGCACAAATAAAACTGTTTCTTACTATCCTTGTCAGTCTGGATCCCAGGACTGCCAGGGACGCTTGGTTTCAGACAATATTGCTTGTTTTTGCATTGCTCCTTTGGAGTTGTTTCCTGCGGTACTAATTAAGATCATTTCCACCTGGGCAGCAACTGTTGGATGACTATCCAAAATGCTTCATTGTGGGTGCCGACAATGTCGGCTCGAAGCAGATGCAGCAGATCCGTCTGTCCCTGAGAGGGAAGGCTGTTGTGCTTATGGGTAAGAACACCATGATGCGCAAGGCCATCCGAGGTCACCTGGAGAACAACCCCGCCCTGGAGAGGTGAGTGTGGTAGAGCTCCCATTACACTCGCGAAGATGTGATGCATAGAATGAGCTTAAAGGTGTGAATCACTCAATAGTAACGTTTGTCACCATGTGCTGTCTGCAGGAAAAAGAACAAGAAAATTTGACACAGTATAATGTATAGTGAAAGGCCAGTTAACACCATTTGATTGGAACTCAGTAAATTTTCAACTCCATTCAGTTAATGTTGGCTGCCTTTTTGCTCTTTGGTCCATGTTGTCAGTTCCCCATTGCTTTTCCTGCAGACTGCACTGACTTCAAACAACTATGGATTGCATCACACCGGATTTCTCCTTTTAAGAAACTTCTTGATGTTGGTCTTCAGTGATTAGTGTTTTTTTGGGAGTTAATCTTGAACTGTTCCTTTCAGGCTGCTTCCTCACATTCGTGGGAATGTTGGCTTCGTCTTCACCAAGGAGGACCTGGTTGAGGTCAGGGACATGCTGCTGGCCAACAAAGTAAGTCTGCCTAGGCTTAGGGTTGCACATCTAGTCTACACATTTGGTACATGCACAGTTCTTATATTCGTATATATGAGACTATAATAATCCCTCATTTTTTTCCTCTAGGTGCCAGCTGCTGCTCGTGCTGGTGCCATTGCTCCCTGTGATGTAACTGTGCCAGCCCAGAACACTGGTCTGGGTCCTGAGAAGACCTCTTTCTTCCAGGCTCTGGGTATCACCACCAAGATCTCCAGAGGAACCATTGAAATCTTGGTATGTATTTTTGCTCACCTCTGCCCTGCGCGTGAAATTCCAGTTCTTACTGTAGCATCTGCTTTGGTCATGCCAATGACCTGTTTAAAGTGTCTTGTCTTAATCTGTGTAAAACCAACCTTTAAGGCACCATTTGTGATGGTTGCAGGTTAAGTTACGGTGTAGCTGTTCAGTGCTACCCTGTCGTTCCCCCTGCACATAGAAATCTGTTTCTTACTATCCTTGTCTGTCTACATCCAAAGACTGCCAGGGACGCTTGGTTTCAGACATGTACACATGCACGGAGTTGTTAGTCAATCAATATAGTGTATTAATGCACATCACGCATGGCTTTGCATCAACACATTTAAATTTAAAGTCTCAGTTCTCTAAACCTTGAAGCTGCTTTAGGCTTTTCCTCACACAGTAATATGTCTTTCCTCCCACAGAGCAACGTGCAGCTGATCAAGATTGGAGATAAGGTGGGCGCCAGCGAGGCCACACTGCTCAACATGCTGAACATCTCGCCCTTTTCCTATGGGTTGATCATTCAGCAGGTGTACGACAACGGCAGTGTGTACAGCCCTGAGGTGCTGGACATCACAGAGGACGCCCTACACAAGCGTTTCCTTGAGGTGAGGGGATGATGGCATAATTGAGTTTTCAAATTGTTTCGATGGAGTCTTGTCTATGTATTGTTGCAGGATATCTACATGACAACTGTTCAGTGCTGTTTTGTCGTTCCCCCTGCAGACACGAATTTGTTTCCTACTATCCCTGTCTGTATGCATCCCACAGCAGGCAGGGACGCTTGGTCTCAAACACTCAGACTATTGTAGTAAAATGTGACTATCTTCAGAAAGCATGTCCTACCACATCAATTAGTGTGTTGCCTTAGATGGGTAAATTGGCTGATTTGGTGTATACACTCTAATATGCACAAGTAAAGTCAACACCGTTTAATACCTGCTTTCTGAACCCAGACTTTCACAACTCTGGAAAGTCTTCAGAGTTTTCCTTGTTTGTTGCTGTAAATAAGGTAATTAGCACATGCCTTGCAGCTGTGCATATGTAGCATCTGTGGGCTTGGCAACCAAAATGCTAACTGCAAATTCCCTGATATTTCTAACTGTTTAGGGTGTGAGGAACATCGCCAGTGTGTGCCTGCAGATCGGATACCCCACTCTTGCATCCATCCCCCACTCAATTATCAACGGCTACAAGAGAGTCCTGGCTGTTGCTGTGGAGACAGACATCACCTTCCCCTTGGCAGAAAAGGTAAGGATTGTGTTCACCTTGGCTCACCATTTGGGCATATCTACGGCTTGCGTTGGAGTACTGGCTTTTGTGCTTTTGCATCAGCCTGTGCACAGAAGTCATTTTTCTTGCCTGAACTTATACTGGTGTCCATTTCCCAAAAGCATAGTTGCTAACTGGTTAAAAGCTTAGTTGGCAATCACATTGCAACTAACAAAGTTGCCAATTCATTCAGTGACCTGTTCTTGCCTTAAAGGTGAACCTCTGACTGCATAAGAAAAACCTTTAAGGCACCATTTGTGATGGTTGCAGGTTAAGTTACGGTGTAGCTGTTCAGTGCTACCCTGTCGTTCCCCCTGCATATAGAAATCTGTTTCTTACTATCCTTGTCTGTCTACATCCCAAGACTGCCAGGGACGCTTGGTTTCAGACACGTGTATGGATTGTGTATTATGGTATTACAAGATTTATGGGGTTAGCAACTATGCTTTTGTGAAACACACCGCTGGTCAGTTTTTAGTCGTAATTCTTGCTTGGAAGCCGAACAAGTGCGTGTGTGTGTAATACATATATATATAATCACACACACTTTATAGTTTAGGTCAGCAGGATCACTTGTCTAATGCAGTATTCCCCTGGAAAATGTCTCATTGCCTTTCCTTCTGTCCTCCCAGGTGAAGGCCTTCTTGGCTGACCCATCTGCATTCGCTGCAGTTGCAGCACCAGCAGCTGCTGCAGAAGAGGCTGCTGCTCCTGCTGCAGCAGAGGAGGCCGCCAAGGAGGAGTCTGAGGAATCAGATGACGACATGGGCTTTGGTCTCTTTGACTAAAATAAAGGCGCTTTTTCATGTTCTGTTCCATCAAAGAAAAATAAAAGAAACCTCTGGAAAGACTTTGTTTTGGTGATTTGTTTGAAGGGTGTTTAACATGAGGCCTGTCCATGAAGGTTGGGTTATAATTTCAGGCAAGTTATTAATCAGTTTATAACACTATGATGCATGTGTTTTGGGACTGAAGTAGTTAGGTTTTTCAAAATTACTTAAGATGCTGTTGGGTAGAAGGTTAAGCCACTGAATATTACTAGAACCTAAACGTTCGCCTGGTAAAGGCCGAAGATGCTACGAGCATCTTCGGAAAAAAAACGTGCCGCTGCGACTGCGCAGTAGTAAACGTTTTAAGCTAGAGCCTTTAGTGGAGTGGGTGGGACTTCAGCTGTGGTTAGCCACCTAGCTTGTGTGTGCTCACAGGAACTGTAAGTTAATCGGCGATGTTGATGGGTGTGATCCTGCCTTAGCTCTACGATACCTTTGTAAAATACCTGCCGGCAAAGAGGATAAATTCCAGGAGGAAGATCTCTAGCTGACTCTCAGCCGGGGGAGGGTAAAGCTAACTAGCTGTGTCCCTGGACGGCTCTTTCTGGGCGTTGGACATTAAGTGGGGGGAACACAGGAGACGTCGACTAGTCGGAAACCCCAACCACTGCGATGGCGAGAGACTACGATTACCTCTTTAAGCTTCTCATTATCGGTGACAGCGGTAAGGAAAGCCCGAGGATGCATGACGGGAAATAGGCCTTTATAACCCAGTGCCACCAATTTGTATTGATATTTGACAGAGGTGCCTGGAATTTGACAGATTTTTAGCATGAAGGTAGTAGTTTTCTGTCCCCGTTTTGAAGAAAACATCAAACTAGTCATCAGTCTTTTGTCGATATGAAAAATTGGTAAAGTTCAGCAATGGTATCTTAGCTGGTTTGCTATCAGTTTCCCAACAAGTTAGCCTGTTAGCTTGCATATATTAGCTAGCAGATAGATAGCTTTCTAGGGCGGGGAGCAAGTCGTTTTGCTTCCTAACCGGTGGTAACATCGAGACTGTGATGTAAACAGGACCTGCTCAGAACTTCAGTTAAGTTCATTCATGTTCAGAAACGCATGTAAAGGAAAACAAATTAATAGTAATAAATGCATTATAGACGTTAGTAAGCGACGGAAGGCTAAACTAGTTCGGCAGTTATGCTAACTAGCTAGCCGCTATCTCCTTTTCCTACAAGTAATTCATAAGCCTGCCGGCCATCCTCGCAAGTTTGACAAGCCTGATTTATACCAGCAACCTCAAGTTAGCCTGTTTTGCACAACGCCTTTGTACAATCCATTGCCTTAGTGTTTTTGGTTAAGCATGCTTACATTTCGTTTTCAAATGTGTCTTGGCTGACGTTTGATTGCCAATTGGTTGACTACTTTGGTAAAGAATAACCTAGGCACCGCTAGTGTTGTTGTCCTGCTGACCCTTAGCTATCGAGGACTGACGTTGATTTGATCATTACATGAGGCCAGTGTTTGTCTGGGCGTTGACTCCTACCATTGTGTCCCTTGGTGTTTTGTCTGGTTTAATCCCGCGACAGTGCGTGCATACTGTGAACTCTTTGATGCTTGCGTCAACTGTGGTTTTGCTCCTGTGTGTGATGTTAGTCGCGGTAGTGTAACGTGAGTTTCCATGCGACACTTAACTTTGCTCTGTTTCACAGGTGTGGGGAAAAGCAGTCTGCTGCTCAGGTTCGCCGACAACACATTTTCAGGTAAATAACTTGCTTTTTGGTGAGTGTGTAACACATGTGTATGTGTATTCAAAACAGGGAAGAGGATTGGTGGAACGCCACTCAGACTTGCCAATCAACTTTTATCCCGCTTACTTATTAAGTAGCTCATGGAAATCTGATTGCACCGCCATTAATTTATTCATTAATTAATAAGAGTTTTATGTGATGTAGAAGGAAGAACAGTAGTAAATTCTATATACAGCAGTAGTATGCATATTGTGCCACTTTTAGGCACAATGAAACTGAGATCAAACTGCGTATGTGTACATATTTGTCCTTTAGGTAGCTACATCACAACGATTGGCGTGGATTTTAAGATTCGGACAGTGGAGATCAATGGGGAGAAGGTGAAGCTGCAGATCTGGGACACAGCTGGACAGGAGCGCTTCCGCACCATCACCTCCACGTGAGTAGAAGCAATGCACACTGGGTTGCAACGAACCATGGCGGCCACATCTGTCACGGATCTGTGTGTTGTACACGCCTTCGGGTCTGGCTGATGATGTTTATGAGAGATACACAAGGCACACTTTGATCTTCAGTCTTTGAAATGATGGTATTGTGGTTCCATTGATGTTCATCAGAGCATTTCTGCTTCAGTTATATTGACAGTGAGGTGTAAACAATAGCTAGGAGTATGTATGGTGTGTTCCCCATGTGTCTGAATTTCCATAGGATAGTATAAATCATAATGTGTGTACTTTATTAACTTTCGGTTATTCAGTAACAGGTTGAAAGAGGATCCTCTCTGAATCATTTCCTCAAATATGTAATGTTCTTTCCTGTAGGATCTGTCTATTTTCATTCTTGAGCTTAAACTAGATTTCTGTAGATTTCTCTCCATTGTGCTCCACACAACATTCACAGCATGCTTTTAGTTAGGAACATGCCATCTCTGCAGACATGCTGAGCAGGACAGAGAGAGAAGCTGCATCATCCAGAGCTTAGTCGCACAACTCTTTTTTTTTTTTCAGGTGTAGTGCACCAACACTGTCCATCACATATCTCTGCTTTTGTGGTGTCATTTTTGGCGCTTGTCATTGAATGTGTATGGAAGTACTCAAACGCTGCTTGATTTGTTTGCCCTACAGCCATGTCACACGTGTGTAGGAATGCATCCTCATCTCACATTGAGCAAGAGCATAGAGCTCGTGTTTGAACTTGACAGTGAAAATAACTTTGCATTGATGTTTTGCTTCATAGTAGAGATGAGTGGGGGATTGTGTGATTAGTTGTCATGTGGATGTGCTTGCTACTGGGCACACTGTGCCGTGAATAGCAGGATACCTTCTCACTGTGTTAGATTGTCACCCCAGAAATGGAGTCTTACCCTTTGGGGATGAACTTAACTCCGGTCTTTGGAGTGCAGCTCACACTCATGGATAAATATACAACAACAACTCAGCTGGTTGCATTGGTTGGGTGAGATCATTCTGTCCTGTTTGCATTATGAGATGCATATAAGAATTTGTTTTTTTACTTTTCTTTTTTTTTTTTTGCTGTGAGTTTTAAACACTCCATAGTGACAAGTAACTTTTCTGATGCCAAGTCAAAGCAGTCATGCCTTTATAGATCTGTCTATGAACAGTTTTTCATCTTAACAGTCTTTGCCCTGACCAGGCCATTAAATGTGTAGCCTTTCAGTGTGGGTTGGGTCGGGTTGGAGGACTACACAGGCCCTTCAGTGGCCAGCATTAGGGTAAGCCTCCATGGCTGACAGACGCGGGCGTTGTTGTTGCTGGTTGTTGATGAGGCCTGATGGTAAGCTGCAGCCGTGTGGCGTGGTGTCTTATTAGGAGTAAGTGAATTTCAGCCTGGCTGAGCGGCTCCGTGCAAACCCTCTTGTGTGAGAGTTACTGGGGGAAAATAAGCCCTGGACTGGACTTGGAATAAGGTGTGTATGTGTGTGTCTGGATATTTCTCTCGGTTGGCTCAACAAACACAGAATATCACCACCCCAGTTGTTGCTTTCATGTTTGGACCTTTTCACTTGGCTCAGGAATCATAGCCTGTAGGTTCTTGTTTTAGAAAAAATTGGTCTCCCTTTAATTTGTAGTCCGTCAACTAGTGAGCTGTAGGAAGTAGTTAATCCAATGTCTCTCTGTTCAGTTTAATACTACAGTTATTAGCAGTGTCCCTAATCAAACTGATTGGTAATGGGGGGATGTCTAAAGCTGATAGTTCTTTGAAATAAGAGGAAGAGAGGGAGGGTTGCTACGATATTGCTGTGAGTTGTGAGTGAGTGTGTCGCTTTGAGCAACCTGAGAGAGACTAGACTGTCTCAGTAGTGGGGAGAGTCATCCACAACTCTCTCCATCAGCCATGGCTTACCCTGCTTCCGCAAGACAGAGGGTGTGTCAGGTCACCTCAGACGAAAGCTTCCTGTCAGATAGAGAGTGGTTGCGTCTCTACTCAGGAACTGATGTGACTTTGGGTCATGCCTTTATGCGCGCACGCACGCACACACTTACACTCTAACACTCTAACAGAAAGGCATACTAAACCACTTCCTCTCACAGACTGCTAGTCTGGAAGTTCTTGAATGCCACAGACACAAAGCAAAGACAGACAACCGCCTGCCTCATCAGCCGTCTGATAACTCCATTTCCCTTTCCTTTGTAGATACTACAGAGGGACGCACGGGGTGATCGTGGTCTATGATGTCACCAGCGCAGAGTCATTTGTCAACGTGAAGAGGTGGCTCCATGAAATTAACCAGAACTGTGATGATGTCTGTCGAATATTAGGTATGTCTGTGATGTGCAATGCGTTTATGTATGTGATGTCAATGTGTTTGTCATACCTAATGTTGTGGTAATGCAGTTTGGACAAATAAGTATGCACACTCTTAGTCAGAATGACCTTTATTTTTATGAAGTAGCAATCAACATTAGTATTGTGAAACTCCAATACAGGTCTGAATTATTCCACTTTGTCATTTTTTAGTGGGCAATAAAAATGATGACCCAAACTCCAAAGTAGTGGAGACGGCCGATGCACAAAAGTTTGCAGAGCAGATGGACATCAGGCTGTTTGAGACCAGCGCCAAGGAGAACATCAACGTAGAGGATGTAAGTCCTGTTGATTGACATGAGCGTGTGTTAGCCAAGTGGGAGAGCAAGGGGAAGGTGACATGTCATACCTTAAAGGTCACTGCATGGGTCTTGTCCTCGAATGGAGGAAGGAGGGTGAGAGGTCAGATTGAGAGACTAGTGTTCATCTTTGCCCTTACACTATTGTCTTTATGACAACCGCCCCTTAATACAAGCAATCAGAAGAGGAGTCTGAAGTCTGACCTCAGAACAGCAGAGGACAGAGATAATAGTGCTTGGTGATAAATATCACCTCTCATGGTGGCGTTTGCATTTCTGGGAGATCTAACTTGATTAAGATACAATGCAACAGTTACTCCGGACATATTGGCCCTCATTTATGAAATAATTCTATGATGTAAAAGAGGTGTAAGGCAAGCCTACAGTCATTTCTGTTGAAAAACTTGTCATTTCTCAATCTAAATGTGAGCAGTGGCGATGATAAAATCTCACATTAAGTCTTAGCTTTTGTATGCAAGTTTTCAAGGAGTTTGCATGGGCTCACATTAGAACACAGTAGATCATCAGAAAGCTGGAGAGCATGTTTAGTCTTTTCATCCTGTGTTAGCTTATGTTGATTATGTTTACATATTTGATGGCTTAGGATACCCATCATATGGTCAGAATAACTTTTAAAAATAAATTTACTTAGAAAAGTGCAACCATCATGCAGAGAATCATACGTTTTTTTTTTTTCTCGTGCACCAGAGAATATGCTGGCCTTCTCCCTGTTTCCTTGTTTTCCCTCAGGGAAAGACAGGTATTGAATGATTTTGGTAGAAGTGAGCTATCTGAATATCATCTTTCCAGTCATCAAAATGACTCCGCTGGACTTGTAACATCACCGTGGCTGTCTCTTTCACATGTATTGTTCTTCTCCGTGTTGTAAATTCAAATTCAGCTTTTTTGTAGCCTCCTCAAGGAGACTTGCCCGCCTCTCAAAATGTGACAACTTAATAAGACTAACTTTTAGCGTTTCTCTTGTAGAAGAATATAGTGCGACAGTACAAGTGCAACAAAGCCTTGCAGTGTTTGTCAGCACATGACAGCTAGTGATTTTAAATTTTATATTTATGGATTAATCAGCAAGTCTAACTCTTTCTTTCTTGTGTGTGTGTGTGTGTGTGTGTGTGTGGTGATGGTGCCACTCAGATGTTTAACTGCATCACAGAGCTAGTTCTGAAGGCCCGGAAGGAGTCGGTCGCCAAGCAACAGCAGCAGCAGCAGAGTGAAGTGGTGAAACTCAACAAGAACAGCAAACGCAAGAAAAAGTGCTGCTGACAGACTGGACCCTTATCACACACTCTTATCACACGCACACACATGTACACACAGACGCACACACATAGACACACACACACATACTTATACACATGCACACCTTACAAAAACAACAATGACAAACACAGCCACCATTGAACTGACAGAGGGAGAGAGACCAGGAGAAAATAATGGCAACACCCAGAGATGGACTCCACCCAGTGAAAAAAAGAAATATATCTATTTAGAGATTTAATTAAAAAAAAAAGGAAAAAAAAACAAGGACTGGGATCTTAAGGACATGTACAAACTCAAATGTACAGTTTTTAATCAGGACGGAACCACCGGCACAGCTCCATGTCTCCAGGGAGATCGTTGTCGCAGTGACCGTCAGATTTTTATGGAGATGAAAAAATGATATATATTTTTTCTGTTCTTGCATTTGCATTGGAACCCCTCATCCCATTCCTTGCAGAATGCTTGCCCACATTCTCCATCCTTGTGATGGGGAGAATTGAAGACATCTGGCCTATTTTTGTTTTAGAATTACTTTTCCCACTGAATGCAAAAGTTCCTTAGGAGAGTCATCTGTGATCCAAGCCAACTATGTCAGAGTGGACTGTGCTGAAACAAGTTATGAAGACAACGACAGTAAGCTGAAAAAGTTGAAATGGAGTTGGAATTCATATCAGCAAAACGGATCCAACTGAACTGCCAACAAGAAATCTGCCATTCTCCCATTTCTTAATGTTTATTATTGGAGTTTACCCCCTGCCATCATCCCCAATCCCTATCTTTTGTGATTTTTACACTTTGAATGATAACAAACTTAATGTGGCCACCACGGACCAATCTCACTTCACCCTTCTGTCCCGCTCTCCCTGCCAATCTCTCAGAGAAAGTTATGCCTTTTTTTGTTCTACCTTTTCTTTTTTGTAAATTTGTATTTTTTTACTAACAAACTACACCACTGTAAAAAAAAAAAGCAATCAAAAAAATAACAAAAAACAACAACAAAAAAACAAATGTGCTTAGAGGGGAAAAGTGTTAACGGTGGTCTAAGCCTGACTTGGACCACTGCCACAGAATCAGACCTGTGAACAAGTAGAGTAGCACCAGAACTTTACTGTCAAAACCAAGACAACTGGACATGCATTCTCATAATCAGTGCCAACGGCACCGGACATCTCTGTGTTCTAATGGACATAGGTTCTAACAGGAAATGGAACTGTAGCAGAGCCGTGGTTCTCTGTGGTAAATGCATTAACGATGATAAGTGGGTTGGTGTTGGGGTTCTGCTGGTGTGTGGCAGGCAATGCCATGGCCATGGATGTGTGTGCAAGAGACCAGGGGGGAAACATAGGACTTTTTTTGGGCTGTCAGTACCAACTTGCAAGCGTCGTGCTCATTTCATACAGCACACCGCATCACACACACACAAACTTGCATACAGTTATATACACATATATTTGTACCATAATCTCTTGACACAGGCTTCAAGGTCATAGAAGCTGAGCCAGACCAGCAGCAGTTAAACTGGGAGAGATCCCTGTGACTGAATCTGTACAGGGAGGGTTGGTTTGGTGTGTCTGGGACCAGGCCTGTGGTTTTTCACAGGCAGTTGACTGCACTGTGTAGTCTTAAGAGTTGCCATGGGCATGGTTAACAGTAATTGCAGCCATCAGATTCTTGAGCATCAGTATGGTTTATAGAGCAGGCCGCTGATTGACAACCAGACTGGCCAGTGGCATGTGCCAATAACAGAAGCACAGGCGGAAATCCCGCCCACCACAGCAGCCAAAACAAAACAGGACAAAAAACGGCAAGAAAGCTCCTCTACACATAACATGGCTGAGGGGTTGACATCAAAGAACAAATTGTACATATCTGTACAATGAAGTGTTAAAACCAGCACGCATGTTAAAAAAAAAAGCTTGGGAGGGAAGAGTTTGATTTAGCGCAACAGCTCAAAACGTCTGTGTTTTACAGAGCTGCTGAATGACTCAGGAGGTCGACTTAATGAGTTCCCCATCACTTCCCTAAGCCTGGAGTGGTGATCTGAGTTTTAATCTTCACAGATGCCCTCACAAGCCGAGGAGAGACAGGAGCCCAAACGAAAAAAAAAAGCTTACTTACAAAAACAAAACGTGATCTTCATCCTGTTTATTTATGTGTGTGCATATCAATGTTACTACCCACCATGTGCACATGCATATGCAAAAAATAAATAAATAAAAATCGACACATATACAAACACGCATGTGTGTATATAGACACCGGTATATGCGTCTATTTTGTGTGTTTTTATATGTGTTCATGTACTGGTCTGGTGTACACTGGAAAGATGAAATGTTGCCACTTAAGTCATTGTTTGCCCCATCATGAATCTAACCAATAATAAACATTTTAAGAGAATGGATACATGTTTGATTTTCTTTTTAATGTGATGTATAGAAATATGATGTGTCCAGGGAACCCACGCAGTTTTGATACTCAACAGTGGCCACATGAGGGCGCTATATTACACATTAAACCTCAGTATTAACAGTCCTTTTGCTTTGCATTACATTTATCCATTTAGCAGATGCTTTTATCCAAAGCGACTTACATTTTTTTTGTCAACTATCAACTGTTCAGGACCAGTCTCCCCTAGAGCAACTTAGGGTTAAGTGCCTTGCTCAGGGGCACAATGGTGGCAGCTGGGATTCGAACCCACAACCCACAACCACCACCTATCTTTGCATCTGAGCATAATAGGCTTGACAGCCAAATATCAGACTGGCTGTTGACATCCAAAAGTATTTTATGTTGCTCAAACACACGATATTTTGTGTCTGTCTAGTTTTAGGCCACCATTTTTGGGTAGAAATGGTTTGTAAAGGAAGTTCATATTGTAGCTCCTAGATGCAGGTAGCTGCTGCAAGCCAAGGTTGTTGGAAGTTTGCCCAGATACAGAATAAGAACCTTGCAGCTGGAGCAATCAGTAAATAGTGGCCATCATTGGAAACCCATGGTTCAAAAAAGGCCCATTATGTCTCTGATGCACAGATTTGTGTTGGTGCTTGTTTAATGCACGCTGCACTCTTCTGTAGTGTTAGTGTGTGTTGGACAGTCTTAAGAGCACTCTTCCAGTCGGCAATGGTAATTATGTGGTGATGTATTAATCATGCTGCCTCTCATCTCCCACTGTCCCCATTTGCTCATCCTGCTGTTGCTGTGACCTGGGGTCCTGCACTCCAGCTCGACCATCTGTCGCCATGAAGAAACGCCGTGTCTGTGGTCATGTTCATCTGTGGGAATCAATAATCACTTCAGGGGTGCTCAGTTTCAATCCAGAGCAGAGATTTTTAGAACATTCTTGTTTCATTTACTTCCCCGAAATAATGTATAATAAGGTAAAAAAATAGTCTGAGGTCAATAAATAAATCACGATAAGAGACTAAAACATGTACTTCCAATAGATGGCTGATGCATCAGACTATACACTATGTCTTACCATGAGTGGAAATATAAAAGTCCCAAAGTTGCCTTCATATTTCCTCCCATGATAGGAAGTGGGGATTTGCTGCGGCAAAATATCACATTTTATGTTTTGTCATTTCCCTTTCTGCGTTGTTGGCGTCATGCTGAGCTGTTGTGAAGCTGACCAAAACAGAAATGGGAAACTACTCAGTATGGGGGAGCTCAGCTGTGCTGTGACTTTATGGCCTAAATTATGTGCTGCACAATGCAAACATGCAGACAGTTAACAGTGCGCCCACTGGGGTTTCAGTTCCCTGCTCCCTGCAACAAAAAAAAGCACAATGCAGAAGTATTATGTTCAGGCATTTGTGCAATGATGGGGTAGCACAGTACAAAAGACTCACAAACAATACCATTCTGACATTTTAAACTAAATTATCATCTCTGTAACATGGTTAACATTTTGGAGAGAGTTGTACATGTAAAACGGCTTTGATATGGTCATTTTAACAAATAATTATAAAACCATGGCCTTAAGCGGACTGCAATTGAACCTCTATATATTGCCCCCTTGCAAAGACAAATTGCATCACACTGACTACAGCAATTTCTGTCTGGAAAAGCTTATTCTGCCCAAAAAGTGCAAATTTTCTTTGTGTCAAAAACACTCCTACAGTTTCAATTTCCAAGAGTTTTACCAATGAAGCTTCTCACATATCTTCATTTGTCTTGCCTTGTAGTTGCTCACAAATATATAACACCATCTCCAGAGCGACACCAGTGATCTGTATGTGCACTCTGTGCCCCATGGTTCACCTCCCCTCTGATCAACCTTTGCATGGTCAGTATGCCAGTTGTGCTGGTTAGGATTTCCTCTCATGTGTGTGACAGGGTAAATGAGTATCAGTGGACATTGTAGCTTTCCACTAAAGCATGGCTACGTCTAAGGGAAAGGAGTTGTGTTAGTTATGTAGTCATGTAGTCATGCTTCAGTGCCAGTCTGGGTAGCTTAATCAGCCAGCTAAACTCTGCCACTGTTCATTGTTTTTATGAATTAAGCTGTTTCTTCATTTCTTCACCCATTGTTGGCCAGGCTAACAAATGTCAGCTTCTAGGGCTGCAGAGGTGGTACATTTGAATGCTCATGTCCTTTGTCTTCTCAGTGCTCCACCACACATCTCTTGACACACTGAGCACATTGGACAGGAAGAGTGCACCGACCTCTCCTAAAACACTTCCTGCTTCCTGTCACAGGAAAGGAGTAAGAATTGAATTATTTGTGCACATTTTCCATCCTGAGCCATTTTGTTTGTCTTAGACAGTCCTTCAAAGTTTCATTCATTAAGACAATGAGCTATGCGTAAAACATATGTTTTCCAGATGGTGGGCAAACACTTTCTTCATTAAACTCATACCAGATGTATGCATGAGAAGAACTGTTGGATATCACAACATGCATAAAAGATTGAATCCAGCCCACACCCCCTCAATACGTACAGTTTTTGTCTATTGTCAGTCTATGGGAGGGTAAACAACTTTTACACAAAAAGTAATAATGTTGGCAAATAATCTAGCCCTATGAAATGCACATGTAAAGGAGGGGAATAGTCACATTTTCTAGGTTCACCTACTTTCCTAGTGTTTCTGTGTTTGTTTTGATAGGGGAGGATCGTTCAGTTGCCTTTAGTCTACGTCATTTCCAAAGCCAATCAACTGTGAGACCGAACGCGCAAAATTTGAAAGTTACCCGGAAGTCCTACAACGATTTCACTGTCAGTAATGTTTTCGCTTGGCGTCGTGTGTAATTTTACTCGTCTTTTAACGTTTTAATTAACGCTGAATGTAACCGTTTGGTGAGTGTGATATATTTTCATGTCTCTACTTAAGACATAACTAGGTTAAAAAATCACAGTGACTTTGGGCGCTGCCGTTATTTTGGTAGCTAACGTTCACTCTGTAGCCAGCTATTCAACCCTTATTTATTTAGCACTTTGTAAACTTACGTCAGACAACATGGTTAAATACTTTTTTGGATTGATATGTCTTTATATATTCTCTTACGAATAATTACTAGAGTCTTTCTTTTTTCCGAGAACCAACACTGTAACCTTTGTTGGGCTTCGTACTAGCTAGCTTTAACGTTAGTCCACCTCAATTATTTGGCTAACTTAGAGCTAGATGACCGTTAACGTTAGCCTTGGAGATGCTGGTCATGGAATGGCCTGTGTTATAGGATATTTTTCTGAAGTTGTTTAATGGATTCTTACCACGATACAACCTCGCGAGTAGGTTGAACTCAGCATTAAGTTACGCTTTTTAATGTTGCAGATTTTCAGAGATGCTGAAGTTTAAATACGGAGGACATGGCAGTGTTAAAGAACTTGCCACGCTGGACCCTATCACTGGTCGATGTTCTCGCCTCAATCACCTGTTACAGGTAAGTGTCAACTAACACCAGAGAATTTTGGGGTGTCGTGTCGCCGAGAAGTGTTCCATGAATGCAAACAGCTGATACTTCACAGATATATGTGTGTTGTTAATAGTCTATAGATTCCAGTTGTGCCAGTGGAATGAAATGTAGGCCTGAATGTTTGTCACCTTATTTAATTCTGGGAAGGTGACCCCTGATGTACACTTAGTTTTTCAGATCTCTCAGTTGATCAGAATTTGGTAGAGAAGTCAGAGGTGTTTTTCTTGGCTTTGTGCCAAATCATAGTGTACATCCAAAATTGGAGGGTTTATAACGGTTCTTGGGATCCTTTTATGGTGATATTTCCCCTTGGGTTTTGGTGTCAAATTTCTAGTCTGTCTGATCTTACCCTTGTCATCTCTTCATCTATGACCCTCAGGGAAGGAGTGGCATCCAGGCACAGTCTGGATGCAGTGTTACACGGGAGGGCCTTTTGGAAGCTCTGCTTTTGTTATACCAAGAGTGCAGCTCTCCAGAGCTCATGAAAATCAAACATGTTGCAAACTTTGTCAATAAATGTGAGTATTTTTTTTGTCATTTTACCCAACCCATAAAAACTCTCAATATTCTAAGAGGTGACGTGTATATAAACCATAGATAAATAACTTTCATTGTAGAATATTATCTATATGAAAAATATGGTATTTTATGGGAAATGTTTGTTTTTGCAATTCAATAACAGAATTAAGGCTAGATCAAAATCATATAGACCATATTATTTTTCTTATGATGTTTGTTGGATTTTTGCATGTTTGAGTAGTAATATGTGTGAATGAATACTTGTTTATTGTGTGAACAGTCTCTGATGTGGTGACGGAGTTGCGAGAGCTTCAGCCAGGCCCGAGGGACTTTGAGGCGAGGGGTGTTGTGGGCCGGGGGCACTTTGCTGAAGTGCGCGTGGTCCGAGAGAAATCAACTGGCGACATCTATGCCATGAAGGTCATGGACAAGACAAGCCTGCGGAGTCAGGAAAATGTACGTATGTTTCTAGCGACATTTAACTCTGAAAGCTGATTGGTCATTCTAGCAACTGGAACCATGATTATTGTGCACTGGTGTGGAACTCTCTATTGCTGCCAGCGAATGGATCTGTTGACCTGCATCCTCTCCTGTTCTCCTCCAGGTCGCTTTCTTTGACGAAGAGAGGGCCATTCTTGCTCTCAATTCCAGCCCCTGGATCCCTCAGCTCCAGCATGCCTTCCAGGACAAGGACAGTGTCTACCTGGTAAGGACCTAACCTTTTGGTGTCTACTAAGCAAGATGTGTTGTGATATGAAAGATGTCACGCTGTCTGGGTTTGCCTGTGTTGATATGGCAGTGTGACTATGTCAGCAGTAATTGTGTATTTCTCTGCTAACAGATATAAGGGAGTAAATGCTTGTCATATTATTTATTTATTTGTTTGTTTGTTTGTCTGTCAGTCATTCCACTCTGCGTTCAGGCAGTTAGTCTTGCTTTAAAGACTTGTCTCTTAACGGTTTCTAGGGTCAGCCAACCACATCGACCCCCACCACCACACACACACTCACACACACACACACACACACACAAACACACACACTCACACACACATTCATGAGAGCTAGACCCCCAAAGCGTGCCTCTCTGTAATTTTGAGTGATTCAGGACTGTGCCAGCGTAGATGATCTTCCAGACAATGTGCATAATGATGCTCTGCTCTGAGTGGGCACTTTGCCTTTGTAGAAGCTGATGAAACACATTTTCTTTTCATTCCCTCTGCGCCCCTCCACCACACACACACACACACACACACACACACACACACACACACACATTTTTGTGAGAGGTCTGCACTTTTCTCTCAAGCCTGTCTCTTTGTGTGCATCTCCCATCTGAGTGCTTCTCTTTGGAGACCCATTTTCTCGCCGCTCGCGCTTGATAAGGGGCTGCAGTGACCTGCACACTGAGATGAGAGCGGGCGGCTCCGAGAGGGGAGGTACATGGAAGAACCACTCAGGCGGCATGTTAACCGCACTGTGCTCACTTTCTTTTCTTCTTACATTCTCAATGTCTTACATTTCTTTCACACCATAACTGTAGTACATTTCGACATAACTAGGCTGACTCTCCCTGTCTCCCTTTCTCCCTCTCTCCCCCCCCCTCTCTCTCTCTCCCTCTCCCTGTCCCTATCCTTCTCTCTCTCCATTGTTACTGTTCAGAAAGTAGGCCTAGGTTGGTTGCTGTTTTAGAGAAATATGTTGCAAGGGTGTGTGTGACCCTTGCGCTCTGCATGAGATCAGATGAAGAGAAGATGAGATGAGACTACTGAAGTTGGAGAGAGGAGTAGAAAAATGTGGGGCATGCAGGGATGGTTGAGAGAGTCTTTACAGGGATTGCCTTGTGGAACATGGCAGGTGATGTTGTGCAGATTTTGTTCCCTTTGCTTTTTCCTGGTTCTGTGTGCTTCTGGTCCATCTGAGATCCAGAATTCGGAACATGAAGACAGCAGCTCAGCATCACTGAGTGCTACAAGGACAGGCTGTGCTGTTCCTGCTTGCTGGTACAGCTGCAATGAAACTGAGTGCTATTTGTCTTATGTCCAGTAGAGGGGGCAGTGCAATTTGATGCAGGCTTTCAGAGAGAGGAGACACAAACACAAATGCTCCTTTCATTGTCAAAAACAAACTGTGTTTCATTCATTCCATCTCATGCAGCAGATTGGTCATTTCATCCTGACCCACATGATTTCTGGAGCCAAGCACATAAGTGACTGCACACACACACACAACTGCCACATTGCATTCTGTCAGTTTTCAAGGAACAGTCTTGTGTCAGGTGAGAAACTAGCTGTCAACTTCAGGCAGACATGCAATACGTTGAGCTACCAGCCTTGCTATCCTGACTATGCAAACATTTGGCTACCTTTCGACCGTGAAATGGTTTATATAATGAGTGGATTACAAAGGTGTTGTTTCATTATTGTGAACAAATGCCACATCATAGCTATGGTTTTATGGCAAGGGCATTGCAACTCCTTTTTCCTAATTGATGAAGAGTGTGTGTGTGTGTGTGTGTGTGAGTCAGTCAGCAAGGGAGAAAAGAAGAGATGAAGTGTGTAGGCAGGTGAGGACATGTCTTTTTAGGCTCCACCCTGTGCAGAATTGTGCACAGCGCTCAGTTATTCCTGGGAACCCCTCATCAGTATTCCCCGATCCGCCCCGGCGTTCCCGCTCTAGCTGAGGTGTGAGCCCCCTGCAGCAGCACTGGGAGAGAGAATGGAGATGGAGATGTTCTCTCCTGCCGGAACACTCCGACAGCACAAATTGGAAAGAGATGATTTTTCCCCCCCCCCTTTCCAGTGCCTCATTTTTCTTCCACCACCACCACCACCACCACCACCATCACCACACGCTGCACACATCCACCCCATGCTTCCACTCTTTGAGAAGAGGGGTGCGGGTGGTGTTTGCGTGTGTGTGTGTGTGTGTGGTGTGTATGTTGGGGGCTAGGGGAGGGTGGGCATACTCCTAATCCGTCTTTACTCTAAAATCATAGACCCTGGGTACCTTGTTGCTAGGTAACGTGGCTCCAGTGTTGCCTTTCATGCTCTGGTGCCTCTCTCCCCCCGCCCAGTCATGCTCTTTTTCTGTGTGTGTGTGTGTGTGTGTGTGTGTCATGTCCATTCCGATGCCAGCACCTATAAGTCCCTATATCAAAGCAGCATGTCCAGATTCGCAGAGTGAGAAAGCGATGAAGGGAGTGAAAGAAACAGCCACCACTGTAGTGTCCCTGTGCAGAAGACAAATGTTATGGCATTCTAGAGATTATAATCTGGCTACAAATTGGATGCGATGATTTAAACATAACTGTTAATATACGCTGATCATGCAAATGATAAACGTTTTTTTATTGTTGTTATTATTTAATCTGGGAATTCCACAGTGTGTGTGGTATGTACTGTTTCTTGGAAGTACACCATCACATGTGTTGTCATGTGATTCTGCCCCATTTGATCAATTAAATGTGATTTTGATGTTGATCACCCATCCCTAATCATGAGAGAGGTCGTATCGGTCAACGTGGGAAAATATATTGTGATCAGGTTTTTTTTTTGCCATGCCTCCCAGCCCTAGTTGCAGTAGGAGATTATGATCTGGCTACAGACTGGATGCCATGATGAAAGGGGTGCTGTTGGATGTGTTGCCATTGGAGGCACTTTGAAATGGTCTTCATCCTCTCTCGCTCATTGCAGTTTAGTTGGAGGAGTCTGCGTCCCATAGTAGTGTGAAAAGCATCAGAGATGGATGTTTTTTCCTTTTTTTTTTTTTTGAACTGGAACATCATGCTGGACTGAGTTGGAATTTCTGCATGTTTGTGCATGTCTGTGCTTTGGTGTGCTTGAAGAAGTCTGATTTTGACTGTATGTGTGAATGAGTTTGCAGAGACTGCGTAGATTTGCGAGTGTGTGTGTGTGTGTGTGTGTGTGTGTGTGTGTGGGGCGTGTGTGTCGGCGTGTGTGTGTGCGGGCGTGTGTGCGTGTGTGTGTGTGTGTGTGTGTGTGTGTGTGCTTGCTGCTCAGTGATCTGTTGCTCATGCTACTCACATGACTGCGCAGGGTATGAATAATTCATAGTCGTTTTGGATGGTGTCTAAATGATTATGGTAATTCAAGTGTTGATGCTGTCGAAACAGCCAGACTCATGAAAAGTGCCTCTGGAGTTCTGATATTGCACACATTAAATACCAACTCCTACAGGAGTATGTGCCTCTACACCTCTAGCTATCTAACAAATTCTTCATTGATGACATGGTTATGAAGATCACGCTCAGGCTCATGGACTCATTTATTTGGCATATTTAATTTTCCACTGCATGTAGGGTTTGGATCTATCTGAGCACCACATCTTGTTATCTCTGATTCTGTTGAAGGGGGAAAAAAACTGGGAGAAAAATGAACATGACTCATTTCGAGTCTGAATGAAACGGGGCAATTAAATCCCGCTCGTCACTGATTATGGCCTTCACTGTGAAAGAAAGCTCAGAAACTGCAGCGCCCACTCAGCACAGGAAACTATTAGCGGTCGGCCATTCAGTAGCACACAAGAGTTGTATCTGATTAGCATGGCTGACACTGAATGCTAACGGTTATTATTAGCTTCCTCTGTCTTGCTGCTATTCATCTCTATGGCAGCAGCAGTGTCTTTAGCCGCCGCCCCCCTTTTCATTTGTTGCATGTGCCTGTTGTTGTCATGGACCTATTTTTCCCATTCATATTTATCCACAGCCTTAGTCTGCATTCTGCTGGCTACGCAGTCGAATAGTCTAAGTGCTCTAGTTACTGTCAGACTGAATAATCAAGAGCAGCCACTTACTTCCGTTTGCGCTGGTGAAAGGCAATGAGGTAATTGCACACGGTTAATGCATCGGTCAGAAAACTTCCCTTATACATGGCAGGGCAGTGTGAACCATTTTGGGAAAGAGCAACCGTTTTTAACCCTCTCCACATCAACCGGGAGTGTGAGGAGGGTAGGAATATGGGAATGGAAAGTTGCATGCAGTCATTGTGCATGTTGCTAATGACGCTCTTGTTGTTGATAGCAGGATGAGGGAGCTCGTTGCTCTGTGTGTGTGTCTGTGTGTGTGTGTGTGTGTGTGTGTGTGAGTGAGACAAGAGGTACTCCAGTGAGTTTTGTGGAGTGGAATAAATAAAACTCTCAGGGGTTGTTTAACCTTTTCTGGGTGAATTTCAAACACATAAATGAAGACAATTAAATTGTGCATCATTAATAGTTGAAGAGGAAATGTCAGCGGCTGGCTCTGTTGCCATGGAGACCAGCTAAAGGTAATGATATATCGGGAATGGTTCATGTGAAAAGAGGCAAAAATAACCCCGCCGTTATGGTCTTACCAGAAATTCTCTGTGTGGAACCCTAATAACAGGTGTGTGTGTGTGTGTGTGTGTGTGTGTGTGTGTGTGTGTGTGTGTGTGTTTGGTTTTACGTCTGTTCCATTTTCCTGTATGAGTCTGTTTCTGTCAGACAGTCTCCAACATATACTAGCATATAAGAATAAAAATTAAGCTTAGGCCATTCTTTAAAAATAAGCACAGGTCAGTCAAACACAGCTCTTTACTCTTCAAAGAATAATGATAATAATTTGGATAATAGAACTAATTTTTCTCCCTGCACCACTCTGCCCAGCGTAATGTGTCCCAGACAGACTTCATTTAATGGCCAAGTGACATTGGAGACCCATTTTGAGATACAGGGTAGATATTGGTTTAATACCAAGCTTGATGGAAGACTGTCACAGTTGTTCACAGTTTCTAAGGGTTGTCTGTTCATTTCATTATAGGCTGAACTACCTCAATGTGTCAGCATTCTCTTTTTCCCTGCTTAGCCTAGACATGTGGTGTGGATGTCCCCTATAAAATGAACTTTTTTGGAGTTATTGGCTGCTTTGCATTATATGCCTGATATAGTGAAACTCTCTGCTGCTATACCTAAAGGGCATACTGGGCTAGTGTGCGATTTTTTTTTAACTAAATGTTGACTGACAATGTAATAAACACAATTTCATAAGGTTTTTTTCATATGTTAGTTACTTTCAGTTTTGGCTGAGCCAGGGTTAATGGCAGGCATCTTTCAAGCACAATACATTTGCCAAGAGACCGTAGGGGGTGCCCTTTTTCACCACGTAATGAGTCATTTAGCCATGAAAGGATAAAGCTGGTAAAATAACCTCAAATTCTTGCTGTTGTCGTGACTTCCTGGCTCAAGGCCGCCTCAATATAAATGGAGGAGACCATTGCGATGTAAATCAAATGCAAAAAATAGGTTGATTAAAGAAACTATGCACAGAAGTCAGCGAAAGACAAAGCAAAGCTGTAGTGTATGCAGCATAATGGCATGTAGTTCAAAAAGGTAAATGAAGGTAAGTGGGGAGCGCAGCCAGCACCAGAAGCAGGATGTCGAGCGAGCAAGCAAGAGGTCTCACGCGGACTGGGAGGTCCAAGGTTTATCTGGCTCCTAATTACGCCACCAATTAGTCCCGTCATCAGAGCCCTAGAGCTCCCTCTGCTGGCAGAAAGACAAACTCAAGCCAAAGGTCAAACACTGACAGATCAAGATGGGTTCGTGACAAACCCAGCATGGGAAAGCTGGAGTGTCACACCTTTAACCTGTAACCTACTGCTATTATAACCTCAGTACTGAATCTGTTATTCAGTGTAGAACCAGACAGACCTTTCTTTAACATTGCAACCTGTTGGTGGCTACTCCCAGGTAATGGAGTACCTGCCTGGTGGAGACTTAATGGCCCTGATGAACCGCTATGAGGAGCAATTTGATGAGGCCATGGCCCAGTTCTACCTTGCCGAGCTGGTGCAGGCCATTCATGCAGTGCACCAGATGGGCTACATCCACAGGTGAGGAGAACTGTCACTGACCACCCCTTGACTTCTATACTTTACACTTCAGAGAGGTGCACAACACAGAAGCCTTTCATTATATGTGAGATGTAAAGCACGAGACAATCCCTTTGTGGTTTATATGCACTAGTTATACATGTCTAAGCATAACAAGTCTATAACAGGGCAGAATGCATGACCTCTTTTAAGTATGGTCCTGGCAGGTGTCTGTGGATGAGTACACTTATCTATATGTAGTATGTTACTGTGAGTAGATATATCTGTATGTCTGTAGGAGGCAATTACTTATGAACCTGTAGCACTGTTAAATGTTACAAAATAAATGCCAAACTGTAATTGTTCTTGAGTATGTCATTGATTCCATCATTCTTCTGCTCACCTTAAAAAGCCACAGCTGTTTTTACCAGACCTTTTTGCCTCATTGAAAAAGACCTTTTTCTCTCTCAGTTTCTTTTTGTATTTTGTTTTTCTCTCATTCTTTGTCTCCTTTCTTCACTCCTACTCTTCCCCTCTCCGCTCTGCTCTTTGCAGGGATGTCAAGCCGGAGAATGTGCTCATCGACCGCACAGGGCACATTAAGCTGGCAGACTTCGGCTCGGCCGCCAGACTCACAGCTGATAAAACGGTAACGTGCCCACCCGTCTCACTTCGCCCGCCGCGGAGGGAAAAAAAAAAAACAATCACTCAAGCCGTGGCCAATTGTTATCATCTGTGATGTGAAGTGATGACGAATTTGATTAATTATGGACGCCATGCCTATAACAGAGAGGAGGTGGGGTGGGGGTAAAAGAGAACACATAGGGTTTGTGTGGCATAACAGCAATGTTATGCACCAGACAACGTGTTGTATCGTATTATTATCACAGTTTGCATCACCTTTTCAGTTCAAATCATCATTGATTCATGTAACATCTCCATGCCAGATAACAAGCATGCTTGATCAAGCCAGGGATTGAAAGCCGAGGAAAAAGTGAGCAGTTTAACTTGAAAGATGATTGTCTCTTTCTGCTTGCCTGTTATTAGGTCGGCTCTGCCAAGCTTCCTGCTGGTACCCAGGACTTCCTCTCTCCCGAGGTTCTGGCTTCTCTCAGTGGGGGGCAGGCAAGCTATGGGGTGGAGTGTGACTGGTGGTCACTGGGAGTCATCGCCTATGAGATGATCTACATGAAATCTCCCTTCACTGATGGCACAGCCACCAAAACCATCCACAACATCATGAATCATCAGGTAGGCCAGAAGAATCCTGAGGTACCTAGATGTTACAGTCATTTCCTGCGTATAAATCACATGCAGTAAAAGTGTGTGTGATCCATAGCCCTGTTGTTTGAGGTCATCAGGTGCTCTCTGTTGGAAAAAGAACGAGAAAATTTGATACAACACAGAGCGAAAAGCAAACCAGCAGCGAACATGATCCGAATGAAGCACAGGAAAAGGAGACTGAAAGTGAGTTTCTGTGCCCCATTCAGTTACTCAGTGACCTCAAACAACATGAGCTATGGATTGATTCATACCAGATTTCACCTTTAATGCTGTTTTAGGAAACAAATCCTTAGTAACCACACCTGTGCAATGCCTACAGTTTAATAAACATCCATTTTTAAATCAGAGTCAGACTGGAATTTCTTAAGAATGAACATCGAAGAAAAAAAATACATTTCGATAAATCTCTTGCCCGTATTTATAAATCTTATGTCTCAAGCAAACAGACACTTCACAAAATCAATGTATGTTATGCTAATGAAAACCATGGAAGGTCATTAATTATTCATTGCAACACTAGTTGAATGATGGTGCATGGGTTGTAATGTGTCAACCCCCTCTGGGGTTGAGGCATATTCCCAACTTAGTGCTGCTAATGGGGATGTTCACTGTTGTAAGATTAACATGCACATACAGGCAAATTAGCATCCTTTTCTGCATCCTTTGGTGGAGATTTCACTAAAACGGAGATCTCATAAATTATTTAGGCATATAAGATACATGAGCTATATCTGTGTGTGTGTGTGTGTGTGTGTGTCTGTGTGTGTGTGTGTTTCAATGCACCCCCTCTTATATGACTTTGTGTGTGTGTTTCAATGGACCCTCCTCAGCGCTACTTAAAGTTCCCCAGTGAGCCGAAGGCGAGTAAACCGTTTGTGGACCTGGTCCAGAGTCTGCTGTGTGGGGTCAAGGACCGGCTGGGCTACGAGGAGCTGCGCTGTCACCCTTTTTTCTCCACCGTGGACTGGACCTGCCTCAGACAAGGTGTCTATCTATATTTCTGCTCAATTCGAGCCACACTGTTTTACACACACACACACACACACACCCCTAACAAGCACCTAACAAGCCTTGACCCAGATAGCAGCCTTGGGGTGTCTTCAGTAAGGCAGGCAGTGGCACACACCCTTGGTCCAGATAATGTTCACACACACACACACGCACACGCACGCACTCACTCAATAAATCCAAGCTGCCACAGGACATGCCTCAGGCCAAGAACACCCAAGATGGTAACACAGTTGACTGCTGCCAGAAGGCAAAAGTGTGCGACACACACACACACACCTTTACACATCTACAAACTCGTATGCATATACACAAGCATACTCATTCAAACGCACGCACGCACGCATACACACACACACACACACACACACTCAAGGTGTCATTATACTTCTGCAACTGCATTACTGGGTGGCCACACAGTTTTCAAAGTTAGTGGGAATGAAGAACTGGGTAACAAGTAGAACTGAGAAGCAAAACTTTCAATCCACTGGAATCGTACGCCTCTGATCTTATCAGTTCCTCTTATCAACACCAGCATATTTACGAGGTCGTGGGCTACTGGTCTTTCTAAAAGAAGAATTGAAATAAACAGTACAGTTGTACATAGTTGAACAAAGCTGTTCACTTGTAATATAGACTGCATTATAGGTTGATGTATTGATAATAAAAGCCTGTGTAGAGTTCTTTCTCTACTGTAAGGAATTGATAATAGAATCAATAAAGAGACAGACCAATAAGTAAGATCGACAATGGCATCAATATTGATAAAATGCTGTCAAATCCCACCCCTAGTTAACGTCTCGTTAACCACCCACAAAATACTGCCTGCCGACTGTGCCCGCTGATTTCAAAACATTACTGACATACAGTAACAACTGTGAAATCCTGTCACTGAGAATATTTACAGAGCTTATAATAGTAAACTAGAATGTTGTTAACTCTGCTGCTGAAGTACATAGGCAGCCAAAAAAAGCGACCAATCACGTTGCTTGAGGTTTCCGTGTTTCCGACAGATAGATAAAAAATTTGTCAGGTTCTCGTAAGGCCATGGAGAGCTAGTTGGAGGAGGGGTTGCATCGACGGAGAGGGGCGACTGCAAAACCACGCTTCACACACACACACAAGAACACACACACTCACACTCTCTGTCTCTCTGTCTCTCTTTCTCTCTATCTCTATCTATCTGTCTCTCTCACCTCATCTTGCCAATTGCTAGAGCCCTGGAAGTTGAAGGTGCTGTGGAGGCGCCCCCACTGATCCCTCATCAGGCTTGGGTCAGGAATGCTGAGCCCTTTTCCCTCTGCGTATAGCTCCCTAAAATAGAGACTGATTTCACCTCCTCGCTCAGGGTAGAACCTGTGGTTATGAGATCGATCATGATTACACCTGGGAGTTTGATGAGACACCCCCACACCCCCCATTCCTTTGTCCTCGCTCTCTTTCCCTCCTCTGAGAGATAGATGTGTTCATGACTGTTATTCCATGTAATCATCAGTGTCTCCAATACTCCCCCATCCCCAACACAGACACACACACACATATATATGCACACACACACACAGATATAATCAATGTATATACACACAGACACACATATACACACACACTCACACACCATTCCCTTTCCCCAAACACTCTGTATATACCTGTAATGTTTTTTGATGGTGTTATGTGTGATGAACTTCTTTGTGTGCTGTGTTTGGGAGTGTGTGTGTGTGTGTGTGTGTGTGTGTGTGTGGTGTGGTGTGTGTGTGTGTGTGTGTGTTATGGGTGGATTTCCTCTTTGTGCTGTGAGGGTAATTGGTGTGCTCTGCTCTTTGAGGGGGAGGTATTTCTGTGTGTAATTGGCGTTTTTCCTGTTAAATGGAGTGTACTGCTGCTGGTGCTGTTTGCTTGCACACACACACAAACACACACACACACACACACATACACACACACGTACGCGCACAGATTGCACTGCAGACTGCAACTCTAAACTTAAAAGGCTGGGTTTCAGAAATAAAACCATTAAGCCTGTAGCACATAAGACTGAAAGCATCTCATTTGTTCCCAATACTGTGCTGGTAGAACACACACACACACACACACACACACACACCAACACACAATGCAAATTTAGACACTAACCATGCATGCATGTTGTTGGTGTCAAACCCTCACAACATGCACATAAAATGTCTACATACTATCTACTATGTATATAAGCACCTTGCTCCGTCCATGCAGTTATGTACACATGCAGGCACACTGTGTGTTTCTCTGTTTGTTACTTGTTATCTGCATCCCTTTGTTCCACATATGAGCCTTCCCTGGTGGTGTGCAGACAAACCATAAATTGCATAAAAACTGGACAAGCCCAGGGGCAGTGTAATTTTGGCCACATGGAGATGCTCTATGGGCCGCCCCTGAAGGGCTCTCCTGCTATTGTTTACTGGCATCGAATAATGAAATAAGGGCCCAGCCTTTCACTACAACACACCCACACACTTGCAGAAACACACATGCATAAACACACACACAGACACACACTGTTACATATATGTTGAGCCAGGCCGTGGCAACCACTTCATTATGAAGTCATTATGCTTGCGCCACCTTGTGTAGTTGTGTGTACTTAACACACATGCAGATGATGCTCTTATGCAGTGTGTGCGCATCTCAGTGATGCAGACGGTTTACTCAGCATTAGCTTAACACACACACACACACGCACACACGCTGGTTTCTGGCATCAGCTATTGTCAGATAATGAGACACCCCCACCACCACCACCGTAGCCTCCAGAGCGAGGAAGAGAGGGGGAGAGGCAGGCAGAGGGGGCAAAGGAGGAGTGATGGAAGGAGGGGAGGAAAGAGTGAAGGGAAGGATTGTGGAGGAGTGGGCCAGTTGAGATAGTATCTGCCAGTACCTTGGCTGCGAGAACCGCATGGATCACATGCAGTGGAGGGGCTCGTCCATTTCACAGCTGGAAATCAATGCAGCCGTACTCGAACTGAACCAGTCAGCAGACATGCAGGACAATTAAGAGCTGCATTGTGTGTTGAAAGAGGATAAATTGAAAGCCAGCTTACCTGTTGGGAGGGCATGAGAGAGATAGATGGATGATATGTACATGGGTAGATAGAGAGACAGACAGATGGAAATATAGATAGTTACATGGGTAGATAGACAGACAGACAGATGGAAAGATAGTTACATGGGTAGATAGATAGACAGACAGACAGACAGATAGATAGATAGATAGATAGATAGATGGGTAGGTACATAGATGAATGGATAGATGGTAGAAGATAGATATAGATGGTGAGATAGACAGATAGATAGATAGATAGACAGATAGATAGATAGAAAAGATGGGTGGATGTATAGAATGAGGGATTAGTGGCGTTAGTGTTGTTTGGGATGGTGTTTAGTATGTTGTTTGATGCCGGATGCACCACTGAATTGTGTGATTGATTGACTGCGTTATGGTCAGAGGCGAGGAGAGCTGTGTGCCGTGAGCGATGACTGATGTCCACCCTTGTCTGCACAGTCCTGTGGGTTGATGGGCTGTGTTGGCTGGTAGTGCCTATCTGTGGGTGGCAGTGCCAACGGATGAGAGATCCGCTTTTGGCTCCCATCACAGCTCTTTTGTCTTTTGATGCTAAAGCACGTATGCGTGTGTGTGTGTGTGTGTGTGTGTGTGTGTGTGTGTGTGTGTGTGTGTGTGTGTGTTTTCTTTGTTTGTTTGCTTTTTTCTATCATCATCCTGTGCTTTGAAAAAGCCATTATCCTTCCTCCCAGAGTACAGGTTCATTACTTCGTTCGTAAACATGCATCCTAAATGTTTTTTGAAGACAGACGTTCAGTTCGCCTTTCTCTTTCTGTCTTTTCCTTTTCTTTTCCATTTTTCCATTCACTGAGTCACACACACACACACACACACACACACACACACACACACACACACACACAGAGCGTTGCATCGGTCCCACTCTCAATTAATTCAGACACTGATGCTGCTTGTTTGTTTACAGACCCCTCCCCTTCACAATGTAAACAACCCTCACATCACGCCTGTCCCCTCAGGCTCACACATGGCACACAGCGAAGGTCAAGAGAGCACCTCGGTCTCGTGGGAATTAACCACTCCTATTAGAAATACAGCCCCAAATATTCTGCACCTGCTCAGACATCCCTCATACTCCAGACCCCCCCCCCCCCCCCCCCCCCCCCAACCCCTTTCTCTGCCGTTCATCAAATGAACGCTTTGCAAGAATATAAGAATAAAAGAATAGTTGTGCCTATAATGGTAGGAAGGACTCACTGTGACAGAGGAACTAGAAAAGCACTCGGAGAGCGCAGTCCTCTGCCAAGACAATGTAGGGTCACTGACCCAATACAAATTCCAAATGGTGGTCTGGATCACCATCAAAATGCAATCATATGTTCCTTGGGCTGATGCCCAAGTTGTCTGGGAATTTCATCCAAATCCGTGCAGTGCTTTTCCAGTTATCTTGCCCACAGACAGACAGACAGACAGACGAACAGACAAATGATGGCAAAAACATAACCTCCTTGGCAGAGGTAATAAGATAGAGTGCGTCGATGGGAACGGGCCATTGATTGGCTCCAGTATAATCAGCCGCAAAGCAAAACATCCCTCAGAGGGGAAAACAGGGATTGTGCGAATGCTAGATAAAAATAAAGGTTCTCCTATTTTGTAGTGATTTTTTTTTTTTTAACAAGTGAATCTGAAGGACAACACTAATATGCCAAGCACATGCAGTGGTCTATTTTTTTTCTTTGTGTGTGTGTGTGAAAGGGGAGAATGCAGATAGAAAGCTGGGTTTTGGCTGTGACTCAGACTGAGTGAAGCTGCAGCAGAGAGAGAGCGGGTGAGCAGGAGGGAGAGAGAGTGAGAGTGTGTGTGTGTGTGTGTGTGTGTGTGTGTGTGTTACTGCATTACAGCCTCATAGCTTAGCCCCCTCTCCTCCCTCTCTCTCTTTCTCTCCCTCCCTCACTCTCTCGCCGTCTTCTCTGTTTTCATCTCGTGCCTCATTCACCATTCATCCTCCTGCTCACACTGTTCCACCGTATCTCTCTCTCCTCTTTCTCCCGTTCTACCTTCTCTCCTCCCCTCCCTCCCTCTCTCTCTCTCTCTCTCTCTCTCTCTTTCTTTCTCCAGTGCTCCCTCCATTCGTTCCTTCGCTCCGAGCCGAGGATGACACCTCCAATTTTGAGGACCCGGAGAAGCCGCCACCCCGGCCGCTGGCTGCCCAGCGAAACCCCACGCCAGCGGGCTTCCAGGGCCAGGACCTGCCCTTTCTAGGCTGGTTCTTCAGCAAGACGCTGACCGCTCTGGCCAAATCTGAGTGAGTACCAGCGCTTCTCTCTCTCTCGCTTTCTCTCGCTCATCACAAGCAAGGGGAAACCCCTGACAGGCGCGCGCCCGCGCGCGCACACACACACACACACACACCACACACACACACACACACACACACACACACACACACACTAACTCGTATCCATACATACTCACACTCATACAGTCATTCACTCCTTTTGTCCTGCTTATAGGTGCAAATGCTGACACACACACAAACACACACACACACTCAGTCGCACGTCTCTGGAGTTTTGCCGTCACAGGTGGTGGGGTTAGGAACTAAGCTTGGATAAAGCTTGGGCTGTACTGGTGTGGTCGCTGGGTAGCGTTATCTGTGACTTGGCTGTGACAGATAGCCACGCAGCGCTGTCTCCACGCAGATTCTCGTCTCGGGCTCGGTGACGAATGGAGGGGAGGGCTTGGGTATACGCTGCACTTGGCTACTACGGCTGCTGCTGCCGCAGACCCTTCCCCCGATTCACTTGCACAGGGTGGTCCAGCGGCAGTATTTCTCTCACACACTCACACACACACACACACACACACACACACACAATAATGCACATGCGGGAGTGAGTGAATGAGCTCTGTGTGGCTCACAGGCAGATCACTATTCAGGTGGATGGAAGAGGGGGGACCCTGGGGCATGGATGGGAAGAGGGGGGTACTCTTCAAAGGCTGAGATTACAGGGGCTCCAGCAAAGAGAGAGTGTGTGTGTACGTGTGTGTCTGTGTGTAGCATGAGTGAGTGTGTGTGTGTGTGTGTGTGTGTGTGTGTGTGTGTGTGTGTGTGTGTGTGTGTGAAGTGGAGGCTGTGTGTGCTGTCAAACTGTGTCTGCTGTTACCAGGGTCTACTAGCTGATTGGTATTCCGATAGCCTGCGCTCCGCCTATGAGCTCGCTAGGAACATAAAGATCTTGCCTCACCCCTCGCATAAAGCTGTGCATGAGATTCAGAGAGAGATTAGTAGGCTATATGCTCACTGTTATTTCTTGATGTGTGTGTGTGTGTGTGTGTGTGTGTGTGTGTGTGTGTGTGTGTGTGTGTGTGTGTGTGCGTGTGCGCGTGTGAGGGAAAAAAAAGGACTTGCTACCCTGCTGTGGCTGGTTGAAATGCCTTGTTTCTCTCCTGTGTTGCTGGTGCGTGTGGACATGGCTCTGCTTTTGTGTAATTCGTCCCGCTATCCATGTGCTTTCATAGCACTCCAGCAGTTGCAGCTTTGTCTCCCTTTTTTTCCCCTCTGATTCGCTCCTGTTCATTTCCGCCTCCTTTTCCCCTCCTCTCCCTGAGATGGAGGAGGAAGAGGAGAGAAGAAGACTTGAGGTGATGGACAGTGTGGTTAAAGCGTTAAGAGATTAGCCAGAAAAAGGATGATCCCAGGCTGCTGGTTGTGGCGGATGTGTTTGTGTTTGTGTTTGTGTGTGTGTGTGTGTGTGTGTGTGTGTTTTGGGGGGGGGGGGGGGGGGTATTTCTATGGAAACTGGGGATGTTTTCTCTCCAAGCATTACCACCCCCATCTCTCTCTCTATGCCTTTTTCTAGCCAGGCTCAGCTTTTTGCGCACACTCTCTCTTTCTTTCTTTCTTTCTTTCTTTGCTTTCTTTTGCCCTTTTTCCCTTCTCTCTCTCTGCTTCTTGCTCTCTTTCTCTCCCTCTTTCTATTAACCATAGACTTTTTTTTTTTTTTCATATTTCTTGCATCCTCTAAGCTGAGAAGTGGGGACCCCGGTGGTGATTTTTTTTGTGGTTGTTGTTGTTTTTGTTATTTGTCCTTTTGTCTGTCTGTATCCGTTGTTTTTCGCCCGCCTCCGTGGAGGTTTCGCTGAAAAGACTATACAACTATAACATGCCACCTCGCCTTGTTACGCCTGCCTGCCCGCCTGCCTGCCTGCCTCTTCCCCATGTGCCTCCACCGCACTGAGTCCTGTGCGTTTGTGCTGAATATTCATCAAATTAGGCAAGGACAGAATGCAGCTCTGATTAATGAGGATACTAATGACTGTTTTCAGCTTGTGGAGGATTCCATCTCTCTCTCTCTCTCTTTTTTTTTTTTTCGCTCTTTCTGAGTGTCTGTAGGTTCTGTGGAGTAGTTGACAAAATCTCATTGTGATTAATGCAGCAGGCAGTCATGATTCATGAATAATCCTCACATGGAGATGCCTAATTAAAACTGTAGCCTTCAGTCTGAGGGTCTGCCAAGTGCCTACTACCTCACTGTAGGCAGGAAGTTGCACTGCTCAGTGTGTGTGTGTGTGTGTGTGTTTGTGTGTTTTTGTGAGGGAGAGAGAATGGCACTGCCTGTTTGGTTAAGAAGAAAGGATTGTGTGTGTGTGTGTGTGTCCGTGGATCTGTGTGTGTGTGTGTCTGGGGGTTGGCTTTGATGGTATGGTAATGCTGGGAGGAAGCTGGTAGATAAAAGTGGGGTTTAATCTACTTGTTTCTGTGAACTCCACCGTGTGTGTGTGGTGTGTGTGTGTGTTACATTGCTCCGTATATGCAGTAAACGCATATAAGAATATGTGTTTATCATCACTGAGTCTGTGTGAGCGTTGGCAGTGTGCTGTTGTCTTGGTGTGCATCTGCTCTGTGTGCCTGTGTGTGTTTCTGGTGACCAAGTGTGTATTACCCCCAGGCACTGTGCCGTCATGTTTTTTCTCCTTCAGCTCTTCGATCGCCTCTCTTTCTCTCACTCTCTCTATCCCTCTCTTTCTATCTCTCTCTCTCTCCCTTAAATAGCCCCCTTTTTTCTTCCTTCCTCCTCTGCTTTCACCAAAAAGCCTCTCTTCTCACAAACACCATTTTCTCTTGTCTCACTAAAACCCCTCCTCCCTTCACCCATAAGGCCTTCCTTCCTCCTAACACTTCTAGCCCTTCGCACTGACGCCAGTCACTCAGCCTCCACCCCACCAGCAGCACCATCACCAGTCCCAGTCCCAGTCCCTCCCCAGTACCACTCCACCCAGAACCTCCCTTTCATTTCACCAGCACCCGTTGTTTCTCACTGCCGCACCTCCTGTCACCTTAACACCTCTCTGCCCGCTCCAGCACCAACCATCAACCCTTCCACACACACACACACACACACACACACACACACACACCTCACCCCCAGCTCTTCTTTTCTTGGCTGCCTCGGTAACACTTCTCCCTCTCCCCTCACTCCTGCCGTCTCTCTTTCTCTCTCTCTCTCTCTCTCTCTCCTTCTCTCTCTCTCCCTCTCCCTCCTTCCTCTCTTCCTCATCGCCACTCCTCTCTCCATCTCGCTGACACCGCGCACACTAACACCAACACGCCTCTGAAATCAGCTAATGAACAAGCCCTCTCTGGCCGCAGACAGCCTCTCCGCTGATGGTGTTTATAGGCTTGGCTGTGGAGATGCCGCGCTTGTTGTTGTCTCTAGAGAGAGCGGGTGAGGACGTGGTCGCCGGTGCCCGGCGTGTCTGAGAGCTGTCGGAGGTGATAACTTGCTGACAGGCAAGGCCCATCACTCAATAGCCAGTCGTGACTACATGTGATCTATATGGTCACTTATGGAGACCCCACCACCACCACCACCACCATGAGCTCATCCCCTTATTCTTCACATTTCATATTTCTTCATGTTTACACATTTTGTCTTCTTCCTGGTACTCTCCTGCTGCTGGTTCGTCATGACGACTGACCATTTGGGTTCTTCCTGTCAGAAACTCTCATCACACTGTCCCCACCCCTCCACCACTCCACCCTCCTCCGCATGTTTGTGTATCGACAGGATCAGCGTTCTGGCGAGATGTGATTTATCCTGCCGCGGCCTCTCCCTCAATGATTAGACAATAAAACATGGCGCAGGGGTGATAGATTAGCTCGCTGTGAAAATGGGAGCTAAATTAAGCCGGCAGAACGGCTCCCGAGTCGCGTGG
Organism: Tenualosa ilisha; assembly: GCA_015244755.2. NCBI lineage: Eukaryota > Metazoa > Chordata > Actinopteri > Clupeiformes > Clupeidae > Tenualosa > Tenualosa ilisha. The sequence continues at coordinate 807,548 of PYXC01000993.1, read as the reverse complement.
ACGATAACACCCTCACCCCGCAAACTAATGAAATTTCTGTTTTTATCTGTTCGATGCTGTATTTTTTAAGAGCGGATGCTGAAATGAATTCGACATGCACCAGGGAACTCGCGCCTCTCTCTCCCGCACTCTGTCTCTTTCTCTCTCTCTCTCTTTTTCCCTGCTTTTTCTCATTTTTTCCCTACTCCCTCTCTTTCTTTCCCTTTCTCTCTCCATCCCTCACCAAAAGGCACAGGGTAAAAATAGAGCCATACAGTAAACAGCATTAAAGCTCTAATCCCCCTTTTTGTGGCGTCAGGAAACGCGGCCCCCCCCCCCCCCCCCCCAATAGCTCAGAGCCATTGTGTTTATGTTTATGTTTAATTCTTGTGGTGGTGTTTCTTTCTCTCTGTCCGATTCTCTCTCTCTCTCTCTCTCTCTCTCTCTCTCTCTCTGTCTCTGTCCCTTTTCTCATTTCTGCTCTGTATTCTTCCCCCCAGTGAACACAGATAAGAATGAGTTTGCCAGGATTAGGAGGAGATGCTGTTTGTTGAGGGCCCAGTATGAATGTTGTGCTGTATTGCTGTATTTAGTATTTAGTGTAAAGGGCTGTTATGGCATCCTTTTAGCTGTGTTGTGCTCTGGTGTACGGACCCGAGGCAGCGGGGGGTCTGCCATCTAATGCCCTAATGGCCATAATTGCCGTATCCTCTCTGAAGAGTGTCTGGGTCTCTTCTCCACTGTTTGAGCAATTAATAGTCATAGCATTCGGTCTCGCTTTCTCTCTTTCTGTCTTTCTCTCTTTCTGTCCCCTCTCTCTCTCTCCTCTCTCTCTCTTCTCTCTCTCTCTCTCTCTCTCTCTCTCTCTCTCTCTCTCACACACAGTGTGTGTGTGTGTGTGTGTGTGGCAGCATGTCATGAGCCTGTGTGCTCCTTAGTCCTTAGTGCTTATTTAAGAGCAGCCCATGTCTTGCAGAGCCTTTGTTCCTTCATGTACCAGACTCAGGCTTGCACGAGCCTGGGCTTTGAGCTGTTCGAAAAGACACAAAATGTGTTTGACAATCTGCTGTGGTTTTAACCATCATGTTGGCTCCTTGCTTTCTCTCTCTCTCTCTCTCTCTCTCTCTCTCTCTCTCTCACGCTCTCTATCTATCTATCTATCTATCTGTCTCTCTCTTTCTCTCTCTTTCTCTCTCTCTCTCTCTATCTATCTGTCTCTCTCTCTCTCTCTCTCTCTCTTGCTGGCCACAATAAATAAGGTATTTTGTGTTATCAATGCAGTAACACAAAGGAAATGAGGCACAAGGAATCTGAACATGCATCAGAACCACCCTCCTCTCCCTCTCCCTCCCTCTCTCCTCTCTCTCTCCTCTTCTCTCCTCTCTCAGAAGTGACTATGTGCTGATGACGGAAGCGGGTGTCACAGCACTGGGAGTGTCCGCTGTGTTTGGTTGCTGCACATGAGATGCAGTGGTGGTGATGTGCGGCAGCTACACGTGTCGCTGTGTGTCGTGAGTGACGTGACGGAGGGCTTCGCTTTTTTAGGAGGAATGTTTTCATCAACATGCTACATCCTTGTTGGTTGGCTGCTGTCTAGCCTGGTAATAAAACCAGCCCCTTGTTCTCCACTTAGTTTCATGCAGAGGGTCTGTACATTCGGTGGTGAGATTCGATTGCTTGCTGGAGATGTTTAGGTTTAAAAAGATTGGATCAGCCCTTGAGTGATAGCTTGCCTTGACTGATAGCATTCTCGCTCTGCATTCACAACCCCTCCCTCTGTTCACTGATTGGACAGATTAAAATGCCTCCTGAGACAACAATCTCTATGGGATCAAATCCAGACTAGCACAGTAAACAGAAGATAATCGAGTGGAGGTGTGTTAGAAGGCATAGCCAGGCTAGTTGCTATTGGGGGCCCAACCACTCTGCAAAAACAAGCTGAAAAACTTTTCATATTCAAATCCAATTTATGGCCTATTTAAGTTGTGTTTCTAAGCTTGCTTAGTTTTTTCCCGTTTGTTGTTTGTGCAAGAAAGATTGGCTCTGCTTGATGTAGAAGAAGACGGCCATACTGATCAGAGCCACACCCTATTGGCCGCTGACTAAATTGGGCGCTCAAAACCCACTTGAGCAGTTTGATATGAGTTTGGTGTTGTGGGCGTCGAGACGTTTATAAAGGCTGCCGCTTGAATGGCTCAGTTTTGAGGAGCGCATATCAGCAGAGCAGGAAGCGGCGTGGGCGATGTGTGAGGGAGCACTGAGCGAGGCGCTGTCTGAATCGCTGCGCCTTGGTCTCTTTTTGAAATATGAAAAAACAGGCTCCGGGAAGCGGCTGTCTGGAGGTTTGACAGCAATGCAGTGCAAGTGTGTTTTTGTGTTTGTGTGTGTGTGTGTGTGTGTGTGTGTGTGTGTGTGTGTGTGTGTGTGTGCGCGTGCGTGCGTGTGTGTGTGTAAGTGTTTTTGTGCGTGTGCGCATGCAAGTGTGCATTTGTGTACATGAATGAGTGTGTGTTTTGTGCGTGTGTGCATGCAAGTGTATTTGTGTATATGAATGAGTGTGTTTTGTGTGTGTGTGTGCGCGCATGCAAGTGTGCATTGTGTATGTGAATGAGTGTGTGTGTGTGTATGTATAGGTTTGTGTTTATAGGAAGAGGTAGACTGCTAGGGCTGCTATGCCAAACTGCCTCCAGTCCAGACCTAGAAAACATACCTCCCCACGCGAACAGAAGCTCAACCCTGTGGCAGTTGGCAACCTAGTCAGCGAATGGGCAGAGGTGCCCGCTTGTCTGCCAAGAGTATTAATGGCACCTTTGATTCATGACTAGAACCCCCTCCACCACTACCACCACCACCACTGCCCGACCCATCACCACCTCCTCCACCCTTTGTCCAGACTCAGCCTTATTTCAGTGCTCTCACTGGTGACTCATTCAGGAGGCTGATGGCAGCTCTCCCTTGCTCAGCTTCACCGAGCTGATCCTCCACGGAAAGCCTCTGGGCCACCATTCTATTCATGTCCTTCCACTGTTCTTTTTTGTTTGTTACGTTTGTTTTCGTAAGATACCTGACATTCATCTCATTGTGATTGTTATGTTGGTGTACCAGCTTCTGTCCTTTGTAGACAGGGTGTGTGTCTGTGTCTGTGTGTAGGCGCACTCATGACTAGACAACCCTTCTCTATAGGAGCTTTGTGCCATCATGATGACGTGTCAGTGTGTCCTCCCCCGAGGTGCAAAAAATGTATGATGTTTCTTGCCATTTCCACCAGTTCCGATCAATAAAAGTCTTTTGTCGATGTGCAACAGTGGGAAGCCTTTTGGAGCAAGACCGCGTAGGCAGAGGTCTGCTCTCTCATACTGCACCACGGTCTCTTACTTTGGCAGACTGGGCGAAACGCCTACGCCTCGGCCAATCCATATTCTTTGCGTTTACCAGCTAGGCCTCGCTGCAGTGTTACCAGTTACAATGTTCTATAGACCATTGTTAGTTCCCTGTTTCCGTTTTAACATTCCGTATGTTGTCTTGAAAGAAAAATATGGAGTCGATCAGCCCCTGTTCTTTGAGGCTGCCGAGTTCTGTTGACAGGTATAGGAATGACAGCATTTGGTACAGCATAGACCGAATAGAATGGAAGAAAACAGAACTCTGTTTCCCTCATCAGTTAGCGTTAGCTGCCGCTCCGTCCTTTGCACAAAAACAACAGGGCTACAGGTTGATTCACTCGAGATAATCCCTTTAACATAGTGGAAGCAGTTTGGGAACACAACAGAATGGTATAAGCATTGTTATTGTTGTTATTGTTGAAATGGTCCCAGACACTCTAAAATCTGAAACCTACCATGGCTATCTGGGCTATTATTTACTAAGACTATCATTAAGAGCCATGTGTGGGATTGCACATTGGTTTCGCTAGTTTGATGCATAGCTGAAAAGCTTTCCTGAATGCTCTGTAGATTTTCTACCGAGCACAGCAAGGAAAAAGGAGTGGAAGTCTCAGCAGGGTACTGTCACCAAAACAACCTACCTGTGACCACATCAGTATAATAATAGTGCTGTTTTTAACCACAACAGCACATGATATCAGGTTTGTGTGCCTCAGTGTACTGTTGAAAACAGAATTTTAAAACTGGCTCACTCCTCCTTGAATCCTTTGATCAGTGAGCAGATTCACTCTTCTCATTTCCTCACTCTTTTCTCTCCATCTCCATCTTCTCCATGTCCTCTCTCTCTCTCTCTCTCTTCTCTCTGTCTCTCTCTCTCTCTCTCTGTCTTTCTCTTGAGATTGGACACTTGTGTTGGTTAGTCTAAAAGGTATAGGTGACACGCTAAATTCGGGTAATAAACAAGATATTCAATAGTGTATTCTCTTTCTTTCTCTCTTTTTTTCTCTCTCTACCCATTTCTCACACTCTCTCAGCGAGGAATCTGAGTGCTTCAGACTTCACAGTGGATGTGCTGTGGTGAAATCGGCCAGAGTCCCTAATCTTGTTAAGCCTTGGCGGTGCAATTCTGTAAACATCAGAGTGCTCTGGGTGTAGCGGCTGCACCGCAGCAACGGGAACGCTGGGAGCAGTTCAGCCACCCAGCCAAACTCCCCCCCCCAGCCTGCATTGGAGCCCCTTTCACACCCCAGCGGCTGACACACTTTTACTTTAACCCCGGAGACTCAGTGTAACAGGTTGTGCCTTGTTGGCACCTTTTAAAGGCAAATTGCATTTGGCAGTGTTGCAAAGAGCCCCAGTGGTTACTCTTGCTGTGCCCTCAGAGGATGGTACAAGGGGGTCGTAGCGCAGTGGGTAAAGAGCTTAACTAGCATGCTAGTGACTAAAGGGAGACTGGCTGAAATAATTGATGTTTTGTAAGTCGCTTTGGATAAAAGCTTCAGCCTAAATGCTTGAATAAAATAGAATAAATAGGCACAAGGCACCTGTGCCATCTCACAGAGTAGAAAGCACTGCTGTGGTTAGGCTGGGGAGGTTGTTCCTGAAGAACCTGGACTGTCTTTTGGTCCTCAAGTCTGCAAGCTCAGTAAAAATCCATAACCCAGGAATCAGATTATTCATATGAGTGTTTTGAGGCAGAATAGTGTTTTGAGAAAAGAGCATCACTACTGTCTGGATGGAACAACCTTGTCAGTCAGGCAACGCAGGCTGCCTCGACTGACTCCATCCGTCTGACAAAAGTGGTTGTCCGTCTGCTTGGCTGATTGGATGGAAGGCGACTGGCAGCGGGCTGAATGACAGACAGTGGACCCTTTTGCCAGCATTCACCATTACATTGGCTGAAAGCCGACACTGACCTTCAACAATAATAGCGTCTTCTCCCAAGTAATCCAAGTCTATTGTAATGTTTTTTTTACCATAAGGAATGGACAGAAATAGCAGGATTACATGTGTTTGTTTGTGTTGTGAAGTTGCACTTCTAAGATCTCTAAGAAGAAGTTTGATGCTGAACTTCTGAACTCCCTGCACAGGCTGCATGTATATATGTATTCAATCTGGACAGATCGATCTCATCTTGGTTTGAGCATTAAAGGTCTTGTGACCTGGAGGTCACATTTGTCTGTGGGCGCTGGTGAGATGAAGGGTTCATCCCTGGAGTCCCCCACCACTACCCCGTCCCATCCACTTCTGACCTCACTCACCTTCTTGCTTCCAATTCCCATACGTAGGTGTCAGCATTTCTGGATTAGGCTGCCCCGAGGTTGCTGAAGTCTCTGTTTTGTGATTTTCTTGCCCGGACAGTTGTCAAGATAGCCTGACAAGCCAGACTCTAACATCAAAATGTGAAGTCTGGCTATAACCGATAGACGGTCTCAATCCAATAGAGAGGAATCAGCAGTTGTCTTTCAAACTGCCTTTGCATGGAATAGGTAGCCTGATAAGCTACCACTAGCGCCACGTCTAAGCGACACTCTACAAGGATAGAGTGATGTGATTGGTCCGACCAAACATGGGAAAACAGTTACTGAGGCCCTATGGTTTGTACCACTACCTGCATAGCAAAACCATTTGGTACCGTTAGGGTACATTTAGATTTCCAGGCTGTTGTCAAAGTTTAGGCACCACAGACCTGAGATCAGCTGTCAGAACCTGTGCGGTAGCTGTATGTGAGTGATGGCTAGGGGATGGACCCCCAGGGATTCGAATGTTGAATGGGCGTCTGTCCAGAAAAGAGCATGGCAAATTCCCCAATAACAAGCAACAGGTGGAAATTGAAGAAATGCTACCTGTCCTCCTGAACAGCCTTGTATGCAGTTAGTGGAAGCTAAAAATAGTCTTACAGTCCTTGGCTGAACTGAGCATCATGGGTCCTGCTGTTGTGTGTTTCATTGTTTCAGTGTGTTTTCTTAGTCTTCAGCTGGATTTGCATGGTCGCATTGCGTACATTTTTGATCGGATTCAGCAGGTTTCATGCTAACCCGTGTCTCTTTAGATCCAGTGTGTTGATTAATCGACATGCTGGAATACTGGGAAAGAGGAGAATTTGTGTAGGGCTGTTGTTTTTATTGTCTCTGTGTGTGTGTGTGTGTGAGAGAGAGCGAGAGCACAGGGAAGAGAAAAGCATGGTTCGTCTAAAACGAAGAGAAATTAGGAAATTGTTTGTGTGTGTGTAGGAGAGAGAGAGAGAGAGTGAAAAAGAGACCGAGAGATTGACGGACATTGCAGAGTGATGCACGAGAGATATGCTTCAAAACGCTGTGTTTTTGTGTGCGTGTGTGTGTGTATTTGGGAGATGCGGTGCTGCAGGCAGTGGACTGTGAGCTTGTTGCAGATGAGTGAGTAGTGATTGCCATGGACTCCCCATGCTCAGCTCCGAGCTGCAGAGCCGTATGAACTGCCTGCCTCCCCAGCACAACTAGACCACCTCTCTCTCATTCCCATTCCTGCAGTGCTGCTCTTACTTCAATACCACACACACACACACACACACACACACACCTCATCTCCATCATTCAGTTTTATTCTTCCCCCTCTCTTTGCCTTGGGCATCTTCTGTTCTCTTCTGCATTTTTCTCTCCCTCATCTTCTCTCCCAGTCTTCTTGTTCTCATTCCCCAAGTCTTATTTATCTCCATTTCCTCCTGCCTCCGTTTGCTGTTTGCCCTTTTGTCTGTCTCCTGCCTCTCTCTCTCTCTCTCCTCTCTCTCTCTGCCCCCCCCCCTTTCTCTCTCTCTTTCTCACCCCTCCTCTTTCTCCCTCTCCTCTTTTTCCTCTGCATTTGTCTTTCTTCCTCCGTGGCTGCTGCTGATGGCTGTATGGTGGGCTGTGCCTGAGGGTTTTTTTGAGTGCAGCCTTTAGCCTGCCAGGCTGTCCGTCATGTAGATGCAGCGTGGTTGATGGGTGTCTGTGTGTGTGTGTTCGTGTGTGTGTGTTCGTGTTCTTGCCCAGTACTATGGTAGATGGGTGTGTGTGTGTTTATCATTTGCATCCTGGCTCTATTGAAACGTTTCACGGCTTATCACGCTGTTTTTTTTTTTTTTTTTACATTCCAGAACGTTGTTTTAGCTGCTTTGATGTTTGATACATTTTGTAACTTGTCCCGTTACATCTTTGCGCCAGTGCTCTTCTTATTGGTGGGCTGCAGAAGTCACTGGCACACGTGCTTCTGTTTTGCGCTCCTCGTTCGCATGCCAAAATATTTACTCGCAAATGCGTGTGAAATGTGCGCACTGTGGAGCCCTGGCACTCTGGTAGATGGGGGTGTGTGTGTGTGTGTGTGTGTGTGTGTGTGTGTGTGTGTGTGTGTGTGTGTGTGTGTGTGTGTGTGTGTGTGTGTGTGTGTGTGTGTGTTCTCTCCCTTTCATTACTGTGGTAGATGGGTGGGTGTGTTCTCTCCCACTCAGTTTCTAAGGTGGATGGATGCCTCACCTGTAGTGGCACCAAATGTTTGTATTTTGCCCCTTCTCAGATGTAGATGTGTCTATACTTTGCTTTTATTTATCCCTTGACAGTGTGGCTACATGTGCCGTTCCAAGGTGTTGACGACATGTATGTTAGTTGCCACCATACCCACTTTGGTCATAATTACTCCTGTTGCAGTGCTGGTTTGCCGTTTACTGCTTTTGTCAGAGCTTTCAGGCTGTGTTTTTTAGGCTTCCATAGTCTGTGTATTTACCTGTCAGATCCTTCCAAAAATTCACGTTTCATGAATGCAAGACACACACACACACACACACACACACACACACACACACACACGGTTCTCCTGCCTGGAATAGGAGGAGTCACAGAAAGTGTTGGCAGTTTTGTTTACACTCCTGAGACACTGGTGGGGAGAGCCTGTTTGCTCAGGCTGACAGCTCCATGAGCATAGGGTGGGGGTGGTGGTGGTGGGGGGCTGCTGAGGAGGAGACGACGCAGCAAAGTAACATGATGGCACTGTGAAAAAGTGTCGTTATTTATTTGTTTGTTTGTTACGTTGCATTTACGTTGTGCACACATGGAGCATGTGAATAGTTAGAACAGTCAAAGATAAGAAGGCTAAAATCCAGCGTTCTTTGGACACGGTAGATACCTCTGTGCCCATAATGTCTCTATTACCTCTTTATACCTCTTTATTACTTGTTTATTACTGCTTTATCACCCTGAGATATAAAACACTGTTTTCTGATTGGTTGACAGGCTGTCCATTATTCCCTGACAACGGAACACCTATGATGTATATCTGGTTAAAAAAAAAAAAGTTTATTCACTGTTCCATATCAATGCTCTTTTTTACAGCTTAAAGAAAATAACTACACAGATTTAAAAATCATTTTTGCAACCAGGTGATAAGTGGGATAACGACTTTGAGGTGTCCCCAATTATAGGGAATAATTACCTTCGGCCTTGTGCTGTTATTCACCCACGCCTCATCCTTTACTCCCCAATATCAGGACACCTCAGTGGTCGTCATCCCAACATATGACTATTATCCCAAACATATGACTATACCACTAGCATACCCTCAGCCATAGCCCCTCTCACAAATAACCCAACCATACTGTTCCTTACGGTGGGTAAGGAAGAGGAAGGCTCTGTGAAAACTTTTTTCAGGCTTTACATTACGCACACAGGGAGCAAGTGATGGAAAGTCAACGACCAAAAGCCTGAAATCAATCGTCTTTATACACAGTTACCAAACAAATAGCCTCAACTTCAACCCCTCCCACAACTACCCCAACCAACCGCCCCTACGGAGGGTATTGGGGCTATTGGTTCTTCTCACCCAACTACTGAAGGGCTTCTCTCTACACTATTCCAACTCCAGCTCCATAGTCACCACAGGAGCACCGTGTCCACCCCTCGCTGTGGATTATACCCAGTTTATGGTGAAGCTTAGCTGGGATCAGGAGAGCAGCCCTGGGCCCTGTTGTCCCACCACGAGGTTGTGGAGGACTTGAAAGTTTCATCGTCTTCCACAGGTCTGCTGTGTTTTAGGGGGCCAGCACAGACAAGCCGCACCTTCTCCTATTCACTGGGCCTTGGCGAGATACCCAGCGGTGCAGAGACAATTATGCTTACATGCATCAGCTTTACCCTCACTTAAGACACCAGGACACAACAGCCAGGTCACACACACGTTGTTGGGGGCTGTAAGTAACCCTCTGTGAAAAAGTGTGTGTTTTTGTGCTTGCGAGCGCGTGCGTGTGTGTGTGTGTGTTCGTGCTTGTGCTTGCGCGCGTGTGTGTGTGTGTGTGTGTGTCGGTGAGAATGTGAGGATGGGATAATGGCTCAGAGAACATTATAATCCTCTTCTGGGTCCATGTGTCGGCCACTGGGATAAGTGATTAAATGACTGACACTCTCTCGCCAGCCCCAGTGGCATGTCTAGGAGTCCAGGTTTCAAGAGATGCCAGACAGCAAGTGAGATACAGTTCCTCTCTTTCTGTTTTTTCCAAAGATTGCCATCATCATCTCCTTCCAGCTTGTTTTATTTTTTTTTTTCTCTGGGAACTGCAACGTTGAGAATCAAGGCTCATTTCCACTGCCAGCCTAAGCCTTGCATTGTTGTTGGGGAAATGTTTTTTTCGGCTCACAAACAAAATGGTGGAAAGCAGTACGGCACTGCAGAGAGAGGAGAGTTGGCTGTCGAGAGGTCGCGTAAAAGCCATCTCCAGCTGTACCGCGATCAGCTTCCAGTGAGAGCCTGAAGCCAAGATCTGTGTTAGCCAAGCCGTGCAGAACACCCGAGAACAAAGACTGCCCTCATCTCTCTCTCTCTCTCATCTCTCTCTCATCTCTCTCTCTCACTCACTGTGCTTTAAATCTGACAAGCTAAAAATCCTGGCATTTTTTAATTAATTGAATTAACCACATCTGGACTTCCTGCTGTTTTATCTCCCCCTTTCTCTGCTTCTCTTGCTGTTTCTCTCTTCCGTATCAGCCGCGGGCTCTAGTCTTGACTCTACTGTTTGAAAGCAGCACCTTGAATCCGAAGAGGCAGCATTGGGAAAGTCTGCCCCCCACCCCCCCCCCCCACCTCCACCTCTCACACAACACACATACACACACACTTCCCGCCTCAGGTCTGCAGAGGAGTAGACACATCAGCATTTCAGCCGTAGAGTGCCAGTATGTTTCCTCTGGGTTGAACCCCCCCCCTTTTTTTTATTACTGGTATTGTGTTCCCCTGCGCCTCAGCACTTTCCCCTCAGCAGTTAATGAGATGGCTAACGCTAACGTCAGGCGGAAAGCGAGCAGCGCAGAGTAGAAAAGAAGCTCCAAGGAGCAACATATTTAGAGCCGCAGTGTGGCAGTTGCACATTTACACCAGCCTAGTGCAGAGAACTGTCAGTAATGGACTTAATGTGTTCGCAAGCATATAAAGAATTCACTTATGAGACGGGGTGGCCGTGACTGTGGGATGCAGGACAGAGACTGATTCCCTCTCCTCTTTCTTCTCCCCTTAGTTGACTTCCTCTTGGCTTATCCCGGTCTGACTAATACATCAGGGTGTCTTGATCCCCACCCACCCCCTTCTCACTCTCTCTAAAAAAATACATAATCTTTTATTTTCTGTTGGTTGGATTAAATTTTGTCGTGTCCCTTCTGCTCCAAGTTGCAAGAGGGGTTTATGGCGTGGCCCGAAATTACTTTTTTAATTTGCGTTTTGGGCTATGGCCCAGAGAACTTGAGTCATGTCACAAGTCACAACCAAAGTCTTAATTAGCATCGCTGACAGCTACAAACGGTTATTTTTAAGGACCAAAGTTTAGCATCATTTGCATATTTAACTGCAGCGGATGCTACTTGAGCTATTGAAATGCTTGGTCTTTTTCGGCCCTATGCTATAGGGAGCCGTGTGGTTAGTACACTGGCCGAAGATGAGGATGCATCGGTTGCCTTTAAAGACTATAAATCTTTAGGAGAGTTTCTGAAGCTGTGTCAGCTGTAATAGGTTTTACAAATTGCTAGGTAATGGGAAATGCTAATCATAAGTTTACAGAATCACACACACACATAGACTCAGTATATTCCAGAAGCTACATGGATTAACTTCAAAGGTTTTAGGAAAACCAGACACATGCATAGAACAAAAATATGCATAAACATTCATCTCTTAAGATGGTCCAACAAAATCATTGCTGTTGTTTGTTTCCCTGTTCTCCCAGACTATTTCAGTAGGTCATGTAAAAACCCAGTAGAATCAAAGCCCTTGTTCCCACACTTGCAAGCACCTCAGACACAAACACACATACACACACGCGTACACAAACACACAAACACACACACTACTGGCGCTCACAAACGCGGTGGCCAAGAGACCGCTCCACTTGGGGCGTTGGTGGTGCAGGTGGTAGAGGTGCCGTTCGGCAACCGGAGGTTCGAGCCCCATTCCGCCTGACCCCATCAGTGTGTCCTTGCAAGACACTGAACCCCAAATTGCTCCCAGTGGCACCTTGCATGTCAGTCTCCGCCACCGGTGTGTGAATGGGTGAATATGAGGCATACATTGTAAAGCGCTTCGAGTGCTTGTTGGAGTAGAAATGTAGTCCGTTTACTTGGCATGCAAAGCATGCCTCTCTCCACAAATCATCTCCAAAAGAATTTGCTGTAAGCCCAAACAACAAAGGGGACGATGAACAACACTTTCTGTTGTTTGATCTAATAAATACAATAGAAGAAATCAATGGCAGTGGATCTCTGATATCCCTTCTAATCTAATCCTAAAATGTGCCTGTCAGTACGTCAGTCAGTGTGAGTTTGTGTTGCTTCTACTTTTATTATTCGGCAAAGAGAGACAGAAATCTCTTGGCGCGTCTTCAAAGCTCCTCAGCAGCTCGAGAATGTCTAGTTGATGGGCGCTCCCCAAAAAAGTAGATCATCACGTTGTCTTCCTGCACAAATTTTATTCATACACACACAGAGATGCATAAAAAGGCCTTTTTTTGACGAAAAAAGGTTTTTAAAGTCTTGTCAGGCAGTTGGAGTTTGTCAGAAGCGTCTGTGCTTGGAGGAGAGATGGGTATCTGGGGTGGGGGTGGGGGTGGGGTGGGTTGGTGCCTACGCAGTGGCACATGCTATCTTGTCTATCCTGAGTCACCCTATCTGCTCCATAGAACTATGGTGCGGCGATGATGCTGTCTTTCATGGCTGTCAGCCCGTTTCATCTCATCAGAGATGTCTGGTTAGTGGTGTTAATGTGAAAGCATACTGATCTCGCCGTCTGTGTCTCTACCCCCCTCCCTCTCTCCCCTCTCTCTCTCGCTCTCCTCTTGCTCTCCTCTCTCCCTTTCTCTCTCTCTGCCTGTCTCTGCCTTCTCCTCTTCTAACACTTCAGATCAGTGGCTGCAGGCCTCAATTCTCCTGCTAAAACCAACTCCATGGAAAAAAAGCTTCACCTAAAAAGCAAAGAACTACAAGAAACACAAGACAAATGTCACAAGGTATGATTGTATTGGTTGCTTGCTTGTGTGTGTGTGTGTGTGTGTGTGTGTGTGTGTGTGTGTGTGTGTGTGTGTGTGTGTGTGTGTGTGTGTGTGTGGTGTGAGCGAGCGTGCATGTGTGTGCCTGCATGCGTGTGTGTGTGTGGTGTGTGTGTGTGTGGTGTGTGCCTGCGTGCGTGCGTGTGTGCGCGTGCGTTTGTGTGTGTGCGTTCTTGGGGCCCTCGTCTGCACTAACTCTATGCTATATTATTACATAATTGTTAACTGTGTCTACCATATTTTTAAGCTGTTCTGTAAAGAAGTTGTTCATGAATTGGGTCTTCAACCTGACTTACACAGCAGGCTTCTTATCTTGTTAAAAAAAAAAGAGAGATGTTTTGCTATATCATTTTTTTCCTCTTGTCATGTGGGTTTGAGCGCGCGGCTGTAAAAAGCATTCAGATTGGGTGCTTGTGTTTGTGGCCTACCAGATGGAGCAGGAGATCTCGCGGTTTCAGCGTAAGATGACGGACCTGGAGTCGGTCCTTCAGCAGAAGGATGTGGAGCTCAAGGCGTCCGAGACCCAGCGCAGCATCCTGGAGCAGGACCTCGCCACCTACATCACAGAATGCAGCGTAAGTGACCGTGCTCATGATCGTCAGACACCCATCCCACCCTCCTCTTCTGGGTGTTCGTTTCTGTTGAGATCATACTGGGTGTCCTATCCTGTGTCTCTGTCTACCGCAGAACAACATAAAGGATGTCGTTCGTCAGACTAATGACAGAATTTCACAGTGTGTTGTAAAGTGAGGTTTTGTGTCTGTGTCTGTGTCTGTGTCTGTGTCTGTGTCTGTGTCTGTGTGTGTGTGTGTGTGTGTGGTGTGTGTGTAGAGTCTGAAGCGTAGCTTGGAGCAGGCGCGAGTGGAAGTCTCTCAGGAGGATGACAAGGCTCTCCAGCTGCTGCATGACATCCGCGAGCAGAGCAACAAGTTGCAGGAGATCAAGGAACAGGTACTGACCCTTACACACACACACACACACACACACACGCTCACTTACTCACTCACACACTCACTCGCTCACTCACACACTCATTCACTCACTGACTACACACACACCACACCACCACTCTCATTCACTCACACACACACACACACACACCACACGCACACACACAACACACACACACACACACACACACACACACACACACACACACACACACACACACACACACACAGACAGAGAGCATCCAGACCTCAAGAAGTCTAAAGAGGTACTGGTCTCAGCTTACTAACTAAACACACTCAAAGCGTACCCGCGGGTTCAGTAGATCCCTTTTGACTCTTCTCAAAACGCATGTGCAAAACGCATGTGCACACTATATACATACATTTAAACCTCATGTGGTAGACTTGCTGTGAGAGTCATTTCAGTGTGAATCCTGGCTTGTAGAACCATTAGCACCCTCAGTATGAACCTTTACAATGTGTTGTTTACCAATTTCTCCCAAATTATCAACCAAACAGCAAACCAGTCAACATGATGACAAGTATGCGTGTTTCATAACACCCACTACAGCATCATTTCTCATGGTAGTGACAGGCCTTTAGGAATTAGCATATCGCTGGTGATAAAGCCCCTGTGCTTATCTGGGTAATCCCTGCTCTGCTCGCTGCTGTATTTGATGGATGCCGTGATAATCTCCCCACCTCAGTTCCCTCTCAGATCTCTCCAAATCCCCCTTCAATCTGTCTTAGGCCACTCACAACACAGCCAGATGAGTAATACAACAAAAGCATCTGTCTCAACCTCAGTCACAGCATAATACTAGAGAAAATGTCTGATTCATTGTTGAAGATGGTGAAGATGGTAAACTGTTATAGCTAGCCAAGCTAATAAGTGAACAGATATTTGCAGCTGTGTTGCTGTGTTGTCCCTGACGTTCATACCGTAAACCCGGGGGAATAAGTGCCACCCCAAAACGCTATATCCACCAATGAATTTTCAGAAATTGTTTTTCAGATACATCAGTGGATCTACAGTTGGGTTGCTTTAACTTGATTTATTTTTGCGTAATAAAATCAACATAATTGAGGTTTGATCAATATTTACTGAAATACACAATTTAAAAACATGACTTTTGAAATTTTTCCAAAATGGATTTATGGCGATATGGATATTAAACTCTTCATATATATATGTATATATATACAGTGCCCAGCATAAATGAATACATCCCCTTTGAAAAGTAACATTTTAAACAATATGTCCATGAAAACAAAAAATATTTCCAAAAATTTCGCAGACTGAGTTTAATATCACATCTGCGTAACATACAACACAAAGTTTACTTAATAATATAATTTAGATTACATATTTTTCAGTTTTACCTCCAAAATTAGGGGGGCAGCAAAAATGAGTACACCCCTAACAAAACTACTGTGTCTAGTATTTTGTATGGCCTCCATGATTTTTAATGACGACAGGGAAGTCTTCTGGGCAGAGAATGAACAAGTTGGCAACATTTTGCAACATCAGTCCTTTTCCATTCTTCAATAATGACCTGTTTTAGAGACTGGATGTTGAAAGGAGAGTGATGCTCCACTTGTCTCTTCAGAATTTCCCATAGGTGTTTGATTGGGTTCAGATCAGGTGGCATGCTTGGCCACTGAATCACTCTCACCCTGTTCCTCTTCAGAAAGCCAACAGTGGCCTTAGATGTGTGTTTAGGATCATTGTCAAGTGCTCCACGACCAAGTGCACGGTGTGATGGTAGCATTTTCTTGTTTAGTATAGAGCAATACATCTCTGAATTCATGATGCCAATAAAATGCAGCTCTCCAACACCAGCAGCACTCATGCAGCCCCACATAAGGACACTGCCACCACCATGCTTCACTGTAGGCACCATGCATTTTTATTTGTATTCCTCACCTTTGCGACGCCATACAGTTTTGAAGCCATCAGTTCCAAAAACATTAATTTTGGTCTCATCACTCCACAATACAGAGTCCCAGTAGCCTTCATCATTGTCAGCATGGGCCCTGGCAAACTCTAGGTGGGCTTTTTTGTGCATGGGCTTTAGGACAGGCTTCTTTCGTGGATGGCATCCATGCATGCCATTCCTATGCAGTGTACGGCGTATTGTGTCACAGGACAGTCGCCCCCGTTTGGCTTTCTACTTCTTTAGCTAACTGTAGTGAACTTGTGTGCCGATTTTCTTCAACCCTTCTCATCAGAAGACATTCCTGTCGAGGTGTTAATTTCCGTGGATGACCAGGACGTCTCTGTGACATGGTCGCAGTTCCATCCACAGTATTCTGACTAATAAGTAAAGCTTGTCTGATCTTCTTGTAGCCTTTACCTTTCTGGTGTGAGGAAATAATTTTCTTTCTCAGGTCTTGTGTCATTTCTCTTCCATGTGGTGCCATTGCTGACAGCAGGAAATGGGGAGGGGTTTTCTTAGAGTAACACCCTTTTATTGTCAACTATCTGCTGGACTAATTGAATAATTAGACTCGCCTGTGGTTGAATTCTTGGTAAATCAGACATTTGTTGTCTAAAATCTAAAGACTTTCAGTGGGATGTACTAATTTTTGCTCCCCCTAATTTGAGTAAAATTGAAAAATATTTGTAATCTTAAGTTATATTATTACACAAACTTTTGTGTTGTATGTTACGCATATGTGATATTAAACTTAGTCTGCGAAAATTTTGGAAATATTTTTTGTTTTCATGGACATATTGTTTAAACTATTACCTTTCAAAGGGGGTGTACTCATTTATGCTGGGCACTGAGTATATATATGATATAAAAGTATCTATGTGAAGGTTAGCCATCATCTCTTTTCTCCATCTTTTAATGTTATAGATTCACATGGGTGAAAGGTCTTCCCCCGTTATACCTGACTGTTTCTGTTGTAAGATGCAACTCTGAATGGAAATGTCACAGCTTGGCTTGAAAAGCTGTTTCAGTGTCCAGGGATCGTTCAGACAGGACCCTGGTTGATGTATTTAGATCTGTGCTATGGATTTGCTGCTCATTTCTGTGAGTGCAGCCAATTAGAGTGGGCCAGAGCCCAACCGTCCAACCAGCATCAGTCTTACTGTAGATACACACACACACACACACACACACACACACATACACACACAAACATGCTAAACCTTTGTTTATTTTCTATTCTTCTTTTATACACTCATCAGTGTGGATGAAGGCGCCCTTGAAACATCTACAGCAGTCATCACATGCAATATAATTCTGTGTGTGTGTGTGTGTGTGTGTGTGTGTGTGTGTGTGTTAGTTAGTTTGTGTGGCTGGACTGAAGGATAGAAGAGGCAAAAGTGACCATGCTTACTCTCCTTCCCAGAATGCCACACTCCTACCTTCACTGTCTCTGACTCGCCCTGCGCCAGCAGATCGATGTTGCTGAATCAGCAGCCATGGCAGGCTTGTTATTTTGCCAGGAACTCCAACCTCTAACTTTGTTATTAGGCAATTTACGTGCAGGAAGACAGGCAGACACCAGACATACACACACACACACACACACACACACACACACACACACAGGCACCTAGGTATAACAATATAACAAACCCTGCTCTTTAGATAAGGATGAACCCTACTTAGCAAAGTTATAGTGTTCCTTTCCATTGTTTTCCTCTCAAAATAATGGGTGTCATGCATTCTGGTCTTGGCTGGTCTTGGAATAACCTAGACTGAGACAGCCCTCAGCAAAAACCAGCAGCAAAGCAAGACTGAAAATGAATCGCAGCTATCCTCCTCACCACATACATTCCTTTCAGATTCTGCTGGGTGAAATATAGCTTCTCTACTTTATTAGTGCTTACTATCAGTGGTCCTAGGCAAGGAAATGAAGTGGGGAGGTGGAATTATTATTACTGACTCTCAGTAGCAGCATATAGCAGCATATAGTTGTTGTGGACTCTCAGTAGCAGCATATAGCAGCATATAGTTGTGCGACTCTCAGTAGCAGCATATCAGTATAGGGCGATCAGTAGCAGCATATAGTTGTTGCGGACTCTCAGTAGCAGCATATAGCAGCGATTGGATCAGTAGCAGCATATAGTTGTTGCGGACTCTCAGTAGCAGCATATACAGCAATAGTTGCGACTCAGTAGCTATGCTGCAGCTGTTGTGTTGTGTTTTGGCACACTTGACTACAGACTGTGTGGTCTAATGGGGACTGGAGGTGAGCAGAACATTCATGTAGCCTCCATGAAAGGGCATAGCAATCATTTATAAACTCACGCTGGAGCCAGATGTTTAGAAAGAGCAAATTCATGGTGAGATTCATGCTGAACTGAGCTTCGTCCTGCTGATATTATACGTAATGTGCTTTTTACTTTTTCATTTCAAACATGTACTTTATATTACGGGAAATTATTCAGGCTTTTTTTAATTATCCAGACCATTATCTTTAATGTGATTGTGTGAATTTATGAGGCAGCATTTAATTGTAATTCTAGATAGCGAATTTATGAGAAAAGTGGGTTTGGGGTGAACTGTCTTTTCATTTGTGCCCTGCCCTTGAGAGAGAGAGAGAGAGATGGAGATGAGATTAAATGGGGTACTGACTCATTTTGGGTATGTCTCTATCTCCACGGAAACCAGTCATATCTGACGGCACTGCTAGCGATGGGAAGGATGGGGGGGAGGGGGTGATGGTGATGCCAGCTGTCAGCGCCCTCCACCCCATCCACAACTCCAATCACCTTTACGCAGAACGGTCACAACCACAAACCAGCGGCGTAGAGGTATCATGTACCGGTGGCACACCAGTACAGTCCTTCCAACATTTCACATAAATTTGCGCGCACACACACACACACACACACACACACACACACACACACAGTCTTGCACAGTTTCTTGGCTGCCTCTCATAGGCACTCAACCAGATGTCCTGTAGTCATAGCAACAGGAGGCGTTTTCCTGACTTCATTCCCCCTGGTTCAAAATTAACGCTCCTCTGCCGATCCACACAGATCCATGGCCGTTCTGCTCTGTGCCGATGCACAGCAATCAATAGCAATCCACTCTCATCCGCCGCTTGGCCGCGCTCAGCTCTACCTGTCCGCATCGATCCAACAGAGATCAGTGCTCTATGTATAGCCTCTCAGTGCAAGCGTACTCTATCTTCATCCGCTTGCGCTCTCTTGCCCACACACACACACACACACACACACACGCGGTCAGGGGATCTCCCTTGTGTCCTTATCCTGACCGCCCCATCTACCGCCAGGATGGAGGAGTGGAGAGGAGTAGAGATTCTTATTAGTCTGGCTCATAGAGAAGGCAGTCAGTCACCAAAGCATATTGCAAAAGCACACACACACACACTTTCATATACACTTACACGTACACAACAACAGTAGCAACAAAGCAAGGCCATGCCACTCTGTTCATTGGCAGCAATCACTCACTGCACTGTGCTTTCCAGCTTTAATCCTCAGTGGTAATGTATTTTTAATGAGAGCCGCTAGTGTTGACCCCTGGCCACACACACACACTCACACTCACACACACACACAGTTTCACTCAGGCTTACTCAGGTCGGGTGTGTTCCACGGCGAGGATGCCGCTGCATTGAGCTTACAGATGAGCTGACTGGACGTGCTCCAGTGACCAGTGGCAGTTGGACGTTTGAGAGGAGACCGTCTGGCTCCGTGCTACGAATCAGCCTGCTCCTGAGGAGGCTCCATTTCAGGGCAGATAATGAAGTCATTCTACTGCGAGGAGAGCTGCAGATGACAGAGCTTGTGTCACTAGGGTTCTTTTTTTTTTCTTCTTTCCTCCTGCTGCAGTATCTCATAGCTGGTATTATGCTGTTAGTGTTCTTCCAGACCTTGAACCCATGGTGTTCTTGTTCTACACCGCCTCCATTTTCCATCCTTTTTTCTATAGTATTTTTTCTCTCAGTATGACTGCTCCCTCTAAAACCTCTTAATGCTTTTTCCTCTACTGCCTTCTCTCTCTCTCACTCTCTCTCTCTCTCTCACTCACACACACACACACACACACACACACACACGTGCGCGCACACACACACAGAGACATGCCACACACACGCGCTCACACACATGCTTGGTGAAGTGGCGGCAGTGCTGTGTGCTTGAGCCCAGCATGCTCCTGGGCTTAAGTGATTCTCTCTGTGGTCACCGAGGGTTTAGTGACTGTGACTGACTGATGCCGTGGATGGGGACGGGTACGCCTGAGAGACTCCCCACCGAGACCCACCTCACTGCAGTTCACCTGAGTGCTCTCTCTTTCTCTCTTTCTCTTTTTTCCCTACACCCCCTCCCCCTCCTCCTTTAGCCCCAACCCACCTCTTGTATTTGAAATGGGGAAAAGAGGGCATGAACAATACCATGGTGTTGGGTCATGGTAATACACCCCCCCCCCAAAAAAGAAACAAAAACAGAAAAATTGGTAAACAAACAAACAATCGGAAAATCATTTGTGCACGCTATACATATCTAAATGTGCTGATGCACAAGCTGTGCTACAGACTGCTGTAGTCTTAACTGTTTTCTTCTCTTCTCTTCTCCTCTCCACTCTTCTCTTCTCCTCTTCTCCTTCACTTCTCTTATCTACCCTCTTCTCAACAAAATAAAAAAATAAAAATCAATGCCAGTGTATATAAACTGACTTATTTCCTGCAGGGTTCCAGTTTGTATTGCTGAACATGTGGATGAGGTGTCAGATATTTCATTCCCCGCAGTTCAGTTGTCTGGTGCGCACACTCTGAGGGTGCCAGACTTAGTCATAGCTTTGCAAGAACTACATCGTAGCCATAAATTTGTGTGTGTGTGTGTGTTTATGTGTGTGTGTTTGTGTTTGTGTTTGTGTATGCCCAAGCGCAGTTGTGCACGCTATAAATATCTAAATGTGCTGATGCCAAGCAGTGCTACACACTGCTGTATTCTTAACTGCTCTTGAATGTGAATGAGCTGCTGTGATGTATAAGAAAAGAAACGGCACGACATTTATTTGTGTGTGTGTGTTTGTGTGTGTGTGTGTGTGTAAAGCTTGACCTGTGCAAATGGGCCCTTGTAAGGAAGTCTGACCTCTCCACCAGCTTTATTGATTCGGGTATTTTTAGCCTGCTCACATCCTCAGTGTTGAGTCACAGTGAACCAAGGCTGGCATTAATAAAAGAGGAAATCCATTTGACTCGGCCCCCGTCCCCCTAGGAATGACTTTTAACTCACTGGGCTTTTTTTTACTGTTGGCGTTGTTCTTGTTGTTTTTCAAAGCTCAGCGGAGCCGAGACTTCCTTAGCGCTACCCCCCTTGTGTCACTCCGCCTGTATGACTCTGAACTATCTTCTCTTCTCTTCTCTTCTCTTCTCTTCTCTTCTCTTCTGTCCTCTCTTCTCCCCTCTTCTCCTCTGCTCTCCCTTCTTTTCTTATCTCATCCCTCTCCTCTCACCTGGTGATTCGTCTGTGGCTGTGATCTGTCAGTGAGTGAGTGAGTGAGTCACTCAATCAGAAGTCACTTTCCTCAGGCTCCTGGAGGAGAGGCTGGGGGTGGCTGGGGGGGTTTAGTGGTGGCTGTCTGATGGGTTAGTGCAGGAAGGTGCTATCACCGCTCTAATTTCAGATTAATGAAAGGCTAATAATGAGTGATGCCACCGAGGAGCCCCAGACACTCCTTTCACATCCTCTCTCTCTCTCTCTCTCTCTCTCTCCCCCCCCCCCCCCCAAGAGAGCGAGTCTCTCTCGCTCTCTTGTCTCTCCCTCTCTGTCTCTCGTCTCTGCCTCCCTCCCTCTCTCTCTCTCTCTCTCTCTCTCTCTCTCTCTCTCTCTCTCTCTCTCTGCCTCTCCCTCTCTCTCGTCTCTCCCTCCTCTCTCTCTCTTTCTCTCTCCCTCTCTCTCTTTCTCTCTCGTCAACCTGGCCTCAAGGCAGAGAAGAGACTGCAATGGAAAGGAGGGAAATAGGTAGAGGGCGTGTATGGTGGCTACAGATATTATTGTCTTTCACCTTTTGACTTCAGTTCAGTGCAGCACTTGCCTCCCTACACTCACACCAGCTCAATTTAACCCTACCCCCGAACCACACACACACACACACCTATAAGTGATCAGTGAGTATTTGGTCATGTCAATGTAAAATGACTCATTAATATCTGTGTATCAGTATTCCTGTGTCAGTGTATTCAAACTGTACAGTACATCTCGGGCTTAGCCCCACCGAACAGTGTTTAATCACACTGAATCTTGCATCGTGCCTCACAGCAACAATGTAACCCGCTTGCTGCGTGGGCTGGCAGGCGCTGCAGCTGCTGTTAAATATGGGTGCTATATATAAATATGGGAGAGGACATTAGAGTTTAATTAACCTCCGCTGGTGCCCACTGTCTTCTATGCGAGGGCCTCCTGGCCTTTCAACTCTGCCGCAGTTAAAGACAGCCAGATATAATTGACTGGCCTAACTCGAGTCTAAGCTGGATAAGCCTACAGTGTAGCGACGTCAAATTAGACTTGTGCCGGTGGCACGTCACACAGGCTTTTACGCTCTGGATGAGCCCAAGTCATTCAGAAGGATTTGTCATGGGCTGCTTGTGCATGGAAGGTTTCAGTCAAACCTTAATGCTTAGCGTAATGGTGCTTTTCACTATTCTGCCATACCTGGGGTTCCTGGTTATGCAGTGCAGTATACAGTGATGCCTTGATGTTGCAGTGGGTAACATGGCTTATGGATAAGATTGTCTCTTGGCACTTACCATACTGTAGGAGTATCACGCCCAGCTAGAGGAGATGCAGGTGACCATCCGGCAGCTGGAGGAGGACCTGTCGGCAGCACGTCGCCGCAGTGACCTGTACGAGTCCGAGCTCCGAGAGTCCCGGCTGACCAGCGAGGAGCTCAAGAGGAAGGCAACAGACTACCAGCAGAGGATCCAGAAGGTCCGTCTGTCCGCCAGCCCATCGCCGTCTGCCTCTGTCCGACTCTCTGTCTGTCTGCCTGCCTCCCTGACTTTGCTATGCTATTTGATACCCCTGACTTTGCTACTCTATTCATTGCTCTGTTGTTGTTTGAGGAGGTGCTGGGCACTGACGCTGTGTTGACATGCCGTTGTGTTTTAGGCTAAAGAGCAAGGCCGATCCGAGGTCGAGGAACTGCTCTCCAAGCTTGAAAAGGTAAGTTGAACTAGACGGTTTTCAGTGCATTACTACAGAACGGATTCTATTACTCAGCATTGTGCGGCGCCCAGCTTAGAAAGCAGTCTTACAAAATGCACTGCACACCATATTCAAGATGAAGTGCGTTGCAATATTGTAGATTTATGCTTAGTAAACACTTACTGGATCCTAAACAGCAGCTCAAGTTCCACGACTGCTTGTCTACTCAGAGTTCATATTTTAATCTGAATTTGACATATTTCTAACTCTGAATGTTCAGTTTAGTCTGCATTTCATAATGATTGTCTTTGTGTTTTTTCCGAGATTGGCACTGAATTTGAATAGCCGTGGCCAATCGTAGCAGACATCGCACTACGTAACTCTAGGTCCACAGTATGTACTGCGCACATGTCACATAAAGCTGACATGTACACATACAAGCAGTATAGATGACATACATCATGTTAACACCTTGCCAGTCCTCTGGCTGATTAACTCCAGAAGGCGTGTGCTTTGTCGGTCCTTGAGGAGTGTCCGCGTGAACGAGTGTGTAGTAGGACTCGCCATCGTTGGTTTGACTGATGCTCATCGCCCTGTGCTTTCAGACCAATGCTGAACAGCAAGTGAAAATTCAAGAGCTCCAAGACAAACTCTCCAAGGTAACTGCCTTGATGTATGTCTGTGTGTGTGTGTGGGTGTATGTGTGGGCATGCATACTGTGCATGTGTAAGTGTATGTGTGTTGTTTTGATGCAGACAGTGGTAGTGTAATGACTTTGTTTAATGAAGCGTAATGAATGGTTGGGCATGATCTGTTCTCAGTGAGGGACAACCCCCTCCCTGTCTCCTTCCCATCACTCTCCTCTACCTACTAATGAGACTCTAGAGAGCACAGACACTAGCTGAACTGTGTGTGTGTGTAAGTAAGTAAGTAAGTAATGGATCTGTTATTGTGTGTGTGTGTTTGTGTGTGTGTGTCCCTATGTGTGTATTGTGTAGAGAATAAATGAATGTCTGACTGAAAGCTAGAGTGAGCAGTAGTGTGTGTGTGTGTGTGTGTGTGTGTGTGTGTGTGTGTGTGTGTGAGTGAGTGAGCTCTGCAGCTTTCCGGCTACGTGCCATGGTTTTTTATATTCAGCTCAAGGCCATCCTGCCCTGGGGAAGAGAGAATGAGTGTCTGGCCATTTAATTTGATTGTAAAAACTCACACACACACACACACACGTGCGCGTGCACGTGCACGCTTACACTCACTTGCGACTGGCTTTAATCAAGATTACGTGTGTGTGCAGAGGGGTATCATTTCCCAACGTTCCCTCACATTTGTCAGTGGCCAAACTGCAGTCAATGACACTTTCAAAAATACACTGAGAATATGAGCAATCTTTGAAGATGTTATAATGACTTAATCTCTGCATTGATCGGTGTGTCCATTAACTGTGAGCCAACCTGACTCATTCAGGCCTACATTTGGCAAGGGTGTTGCCTCTGTCTGTAGTGGAATGAGATACTGTACTGGTTTATGTGGTAGGCCTAGACCTGAAGCCTAAGGAGCATATGTGGACACCATACTACAGCGAAGAACTAATATGTGGCTCTGCCTTCGGCGTCAGGGTCCTGTTTGTTCTGTCAGGAAGTATTTTCCTAGAATGACCGGCGGACAATACATTATCCCGCTTATTATACAGCTACTTGCCAAAGTGATGACAGAAAACTTCACACAAACTTCTTTTAAATGTAATGTAACGTTCCTTGGCTTCAGCGGATAAACAAATAATTCGCAACTCAACTTGAACAACTTCAAAACACAGCTGATCTCCTTTCACTTTCAATGGAGTTCCATTGTGATAAGTGAATGATCTCTACTCGGAGAATGATATGCAGATCTCAATCTGAAGCAAGAAACCTGTTGCCATTGACAGCATTCATTATACTTTTTGAAGCTGTCGTTATACAGAAATAACTGACCTACGAACGCTGTGAAGATTCAAAGTAAATGGAACCTCCCGCAGCATTCTGGAGAGCCGAATAATAATGAGGAATGATGTCTTTGTGCCACAGAGCCTTAAATTTAGAGTCCATTTTTCAGTCATCACCGGATCCACTGCTAGTTTATTGCCTTACTGGTATTGCTCAGTCAAATAATGGGTGGAGTGTAGGGCGGTGGTGGTGTAGCGGTGTAGCTTTCAGTGAACCTGGCTAGCATGTTTGTGGCCTGGAAATTGGGGGTTCCAATTCCGTTGCGCCCTTGAGCAAGGCACTTCACCTTAAGTTGCTCTAGGGGAGATTGGCCCTGAGGTAATTGATAACTGACAAATGCTAGTTGCTTTCGATAAAAGCATCTGCTAAATGTAAATGTAATGGTTTTGATAGAATAGAAGGCCAGGTCTTTAGCTGTCATCTCTAGGGCCCTGGCAGTGGCATGCTGGCAGAGGCCTCTGCTGATGGGCTCTTTGCTGTGACCTTTGACCTAGGCGGTGAAGGCGAGCACCGAGGCCACGGAGCTGTTGCAGAACATCCGGCAGGCCAAGGAGCGTCTGGAGCGTGAACTGGAGCGCATGCGGAGCAAGTCTGACCCCAGTGACACCCTGCGCAGACGTCTGCGGGAGACAGAGGTGACACACACAGGCATACAGCATAACCACACAAGTTATCGCAAGTTCCAACTCGGGCACACACACACACACAACTCACCCCCTACGTCAGTTGACATGTGCGCACACACACACATTCACACATTCAAGTGACAGGTCACTTTCACATCATGAAGTATTGATAGGAGTTTGCATTGCATTGCAAACCATTCAAAATAAATGGATGATTACACATCAAGTTTAGCTGCAGTTTCAGCTACACCAACTCACCAGTGTTATAGCTTAGCTTCTTTTACTTATGCACCTTATTTACATTCAGCCACTCATGATGGCATTAAAAGCTAGGTAAGCTAACATAGGTCAAGCCGTGTGTGTGTGTGTGTGTGTGTGTGTGTGTGTGTGTGTTTAGGAGGGCAGAAAGACCCTAGAGAACCAGGTGAAGCGCCTGGAGATGGTGGAGCGCAGGGAGAACAAGCTGAAGGACGACATCCAGACCAAATCCCAGCAGATCCAGCAGATGGCTGACAAGATCCTGGTGAGAGAGCAGCAGGGATAAGACGTCTGAGACTCTCCCACCCACCATACACACCCCTTTCCTCCTGCCTCCTGCCTGCTCTTCATCCCCTCCCCTGCACACACACACACACACACACACACACCCCTTTCCTCCTGCCTCCTGCCTGCTCTTGATCCCCTCCCCTGCACACACACACACACCCTTTTCCTCCTTCCTCCTGCCTCCTGCCTGTTCTTGATCTGCCCCTACCCCCCAAACTTCCCCTCTGCCCACTGTCATAACTTGTCTCCATCTATTTCTTCCATTCTTTCTTTCTATCTATTTTCTTCGTTGTCTTCTGTCTAATCGTCTCATCAGCTTGTCTTGGTCAGACTTTCCCGTATTTCACTTCTCCATTCTCGATCATGTCCCCCCTTTTCTTACTTTTCCTCCCTACCCCTCTATTTCCCCTCTATCTGCAGATTATCACCCTCTCTCTCACGCACACACACACATACACACACACACACACACACACTCACACTCACACACACACACACACACGCAGGCATTCACATGCTCACAGATGGGGCCGAATGGGATGTCCTGCTGTGAAAACACACACACATGGGTATCCCCTTGGTATTGGACCCACACACACACACACACACACACACACACACACACACACACACCAGTCATCCCTGGAGGGGACCTCCTGTCTCCTGCTGCATGATCCCACTCGTGCCTCAGCCCTGCAGCCAGCATGAACGGCCTCCACTGCCGCTCCCTGTTGAACTCCCACCTCTTCAAAGCAAGTGGCCCGCCGCTGCTCTGCTAGCGCTTTCTGTCTCTCTTTCTTTCTTTATTTTCTTCCTTCTTTCCTTCCTTTCTCCTTCTCTTCCCCTCTCAGGCCTTTTTTCTCTCTCGCTGCTCTCTTTGATCTGTTCGCCTGTGAAATAATCCTCCACTCGGATAATACACACACGGCTCGGATTTTTGGGGTCCTCCTTGTTTGCTTGCCTCATGCGGAAGGTTTGCAGCCTTTACTGATTTTTGGATTGTGTGTGTGCGTGTTTGTGTGTGTGTGTGTGCGTGTTTGTGTGTGTGTGTGTCTGTCTGTCTGTTATAGGAGCTGGAGGAGAACCTTCGTGAGGCTCAGGCTACCACCCAGCGGATGGAGGCTCATCTTGTGCAGAAGGAAAGACACTATGAGGACAAGATCAAGGTAAGGGCCGGTTACACAAAACACTTTAAGTTAAGATTTTTCCGTTAAGTCTGATTTAAGGGTTCCTTAAATTAAACTCAGGTGCACAAACATCCTTAAGTATTCTCCTCATAGATCTAGATTTCCCCGGAATATTTTAGCTTTTCTCCTTAAGCTTTAGGAATCCTGTAAAGTTCGTTAAAACCATTGCACACAAGACCTTAAGAAACAAGTTGAGGTGAAATATCTAGAGGATCTCTGACTCTACCTCAACACTTGGCCGAGTTCATTTTCATTAATGAATGTAATCAATGCATCTAACGAAGAGTAATGCAGAGGTTCTGCCATGGAAAATGACAGAAGCCCACTCTGATTTTGTGTGTGTGTGTGTGTGTGTGTGTGTGTGTGTGTGTGTGTGTGTGTGTGTGTGTGTGTGTGTGTGTGCGTGTGTGTGCGCGCGCTTGTGCCTCCGCGTGTGCTTGTGTGTGTCTACACACATACGTGCAGGTTCTAGAAGCCCAGATGAAGGCGGACCTGGCAGAGAAGGAGAGCCTGGAGTCCAAACGGGCCCAGCAGGAGGAGGAAGCTCGTGAGAAGTGCAAGCTCATCAGCGAGCAGAAAGCAGTGAGTTGGCACTATCACACACACACACACACACACACACACACACATACACACATCTGCATTACTTTTCCTCCTGGGTTATTGATGTATATTCACAGCATACTTTCAGATGCTACACTCACTCAAATTTGTAAAACTGCGTGCAGCTTTCCTCTTGTTGTGTTTGTGAACACTAACACTAACAGGCTGTGTCCTCCTGTGACAGTAGTGAATTAATGACCAGTTCCTGCTCTTCTACTTCTGATTTTGTGTAAACACTAGCATGAGCCTAAATAACTCTCCTGAATAAGTCTCTGATTCTTTTTGATAGAGACTGTAGACAGCATTACCTATCGATGCTATCAAATGTTATCTAAACCTCCTTTTTGGTGCCTGTGAAAGGCTACTGTTTCTGCCTCCGTGTCTCTTTCTCTCTCCCCCAAACAAACTAAACCGAGCAGGCTGTGTTAGTGTATGTTAGCCTTGGCCGTGCTCCCCAGTTCCCTCCATCTGGCTGGGGTGCGTGTTTGAGAGCCGACCTACTGGGCTGTTTATGGGTTTAGCGCTGTTTGTTTTCCTGGGCAGCAGACCTAGGCTAGTTTGTGCTAAAGATTAGCTTTGTGATGGGTGGAGGGGGAACTTTAAAGCTCTACGCTAATTTGTGTCTGCTTTATACAATTGGGGCTTTGGCCAGTGATCTGGTTAGCATCATGGACACACATACTAACTTCGTTAAGGGTTAAGGGAGCTCTTTTTTGGGAATGGGGTGGGGGGATTGATGCATTCTAGTGTGTGTAGAATTTAACCTACTGGCCATCTGACTTTTCTTTGCTTTACTTTCAGTTCAATTAGCACCAGTTTTAAACAGTGAACCCTGTGCTTTTCTGTTATTTCTTTCATTCATTCATTATGATCGTGGGCTTCACTTATACGTACCAACTTGTACAGCCCGAGCCCCATAAGACATTAAATATTTTAAGAGCAGTTATCTCTTTACTGCCATAATTAGCTTTTAAATAATGGATAGCCTACTCTGCAGTGGAGAATTACGATGAATGTTTATCAGGAGGTGTGTGTGTGTGTGTGTGTGTGTGTCTGCACGTCTGCATTCTGCATCTGTATGCTAATGGGAATCTAAGTGCTCTGTTCTGTAACTGTGATACTACTCTCTGCGCATTGCAATGTCTTGAGTCTGTGTAGAGGGAGGATTATGAGTGTGGTTGTTTTTGCTTCCTCCCTCTGCAGACCATCAATGCCATGGACTCCAAAATGAAGAACCTGGAGCAGCGCATCGCCGAGCTCTCCGAAGCCAACAAGCTAGCCGCCAACAGCAGCATCTACACCCAAAAAAACATGTGAGGACACACACACACACACACACACACACACACACACACACACTCACTCACAAGCTGTGTTATTATCAAACCTCCAACTTGTACTCACTACCTGAGTACTGAATGAAGCTTCTCCAAGATTAATGTCAGCCCTGAACCTGTTAACTCACTCTGATGGTCCATTAACCCATAAGAGAGCATGTTGCTAAGATACTGGGTAGCCATCATAATGTGTTATATAGACGCATATAAAATCCAGCTGCTGCTTTCTAGCGATTTCTTTGGCCTGCGCTTTCATCTCGTGCAATTTATAGTGCTGTAAAGGCGTGTGTTTTATCAGTGGTGGTTCCTCTTGGGAACTTAGCCCCTGACCCCCTCCTCTGTTGGGCCGTGTTCATCATATGGTGCCCATTTAACAAAGCAGGGGAACTCCACTTCATCCACACTTGTACACCCTTCCCCAGCCTGTCTGTGTCTCTCCCAGGGCCATTAGAGCCAGTGGATGTTAATCTTTGACCTGAACAGGTCACACATACACATACACACACACACACACGCGCGCGCGCAGGCCCACGCGCCCCGAGAGAGTGGGTGAGCTTTAATTAGGCAGGCTTGCTCCTCTCTCGTTTGTCTTGGCGGTGCTGTGTGTGTGTGTGTGTGTGTGTGTCCTCGCGTGCTAGACACCAGTGGGGATCATGTCTTTTTATCGAGGTGGTCCTTAGTGTGGGGCGGCTCATTCTGCAGCTGCTGGTGATATGAGGGTGGCCAGTGTTTCTCATGCACGACGAGTAGTGACTGCACCTCAATTTCCAGACCTGCTTTTATGAGCTCGCCCCCACCCCCCAGGGGAGCACTTCTGAGCCCAATATCCTCTTGTGAAAGCTGCAGTGTGTGTGTGGGGGAGAGTATAAGAGGGGACAGGCCTGGATTTGTACGGAGTCATGACAATGATTGAATGGAATATTGTGTGTGTATGTGTGAGTGTTTAGTACCGAGTGCGTGTGTAGCAATGTACTGTTTGGGATCAGTGTTCCAGGGGAATGTGAGGGTGAGAAGGGCTTTTTTTAAAAATGCAGGTTGGCGTGTAGAGTTGTGTAAATGTCACCGGTGAATGTTTTATTCTGTTCCCTGGATGACATTTGAAATCGCTAAGCTGTGTCAAATGCCTATATTCACGATTCACTTTCTGATTTAGTTTCCTCATGCTTCATATTTGGCTGTTTGTAGCAGGATTAAGCTTTTATATGTCGAGAGAGTGTGTTTTTTTTCTTCCCTCAAAGGTCCATATGCATTTATGTAGATTGCCACAGACTTCTATCGAAGCCATACTTTAGTAATAATGAAATGCTGCTTTTCTGTGCGTGTGTGTGTGTGTGTGTGTGTGTGTGCCTTCAGGAAAGCTCAGGAGGAGATGATTTCAGAGCTGCGTCAGCAGAAGTTCTACCTGGAGTCCCAGGCAGGGAAGCTGGAGGCCCAGAATGCCAAGCTGGAGGAGCACCTGGAGAAGATGACCCAGCAGGAGCAGACCAAAAAGACCCGACTCATCGAACTGGAGACTAGACTCCGAGAGGTGAGAGGAGGAGGAGAGACGTGGATGGATGGATGGTTGGATGGCTGTATCAATAGACCAGTGGTTCTCAAAGTTTGGTCCGCAAGCAGATTTCTATATAATATGTGAATTTAGTCAGTTTCCAAGACAAGCTAGGTTATACATGTGTCCAAAGTAACATTATTAGAAGGCTAGAGATGATTGTTCTCTGAATACAAAGAGGCAGGCATGTAATTTATATTCAAAAAACTTCTGAACTCTCTGAATTTGCAGTACCTAAAAATTGTAGCCTAAGCAATCCCAACCATTTGCGTCTTGTCTCTAGGCGACATCTACGTTCCACTGCCACATTAGTAACTTAGGAAGTGAAACCAAATCAACAAATCATATGAACTTTAACTAAAACTGACATATTGGTGGACTACATCATAGACATCCCGTTATCGGGGAAGGACGAACACCCTGTCAGCCAATCAGGGATATATAACAAGTGATTGTATTAGTAGTGTTCGAGAAGGAGTTTTTAAACAACAGGATTTGACTCAAAAGATGAAAGATATATGATATAGGACATGAGATGGAGGAAGAGATAGAATAGGTAGAATGATGGAGGGAGAATAGTTAGAATAGCTGGAATGATAGATGGTTGAGTGGATAAGATCACACTGTATGTACACTGTAGATAAGTCAGCTGCAGTCAGTGTGAGAGCTTTGAAGAGATGCTAGAACCATCCAGAGATAGATTCATTGGTGACCATCCAGTGATAGATACATGGGTAATCATCCAGAGATAGATACATTGGTGACCATCCAGAGACAGATACATTGGTGACCATCCAGAGACAGATTCATTGGTGACCATCCAGAGACAGATTCATTGGTGACCATCCAGAGACAGATACATTGGTGACCATCCAGAGACAGATACATTGGTGACCATCCAGAGATAGATACATGGGTAATCATCCAGAGACAGATACATTGGTGACCATCCAGAGACAGATACATTGGTGACCATCCAGAGACAGATACATTGGTGAAGGTTGCAGAGTTTTAAGGATGGATATTAGGGGTTTTGATGGAGCAGCAGTTACATCACCCGACCAACAATCAGCCGACCCGGGTTTAATTCCAGAAGCCCATGTTACGAGTCTGTGTTGCTTTATATAAAAGTGTCTGCTAAATACCAGTCAACTTTCCTTTCCTTTAAAAAGTCCCGAGGCACATGCTCAGTAGACCATGAACTTGCTGAAGATGTGTATGTCAGTGTGAGATAAAGAAATGGAAAGACTAAATATTTATTTCTGTAAATAAACTAGTACAACAGCCTCCTAAGGAAGATGCTGTGTGAAAGTGATTTGGCAGAAGCAGAAAGGGAAGCCTGAACAATAAGACTGCAGTGGGCACATGTACCCAAGGTCATCGCATTTAGTTCAGCCCGAGGCCTGAACCTGCGACCTCACAGCGACCTTGGATCAGGAGTCGAGTGCCTTAGCCAAACGGCTGAAAAGCCCAGACTCCCAGTCGACCGACAAGGAGGCTCTTGAGTTGTCAGAAGGGAGGTTTACTAACTTCAGTTCAATTCAGTTCAGTTTTATTTATACAGCGCCTTTTACAATAGTATTGTCTCATGGCGCTTTACAGAAGGAGCACCTGAGAGCAACAGGGGCAAGGAAAAACTCCCTTATGTTTAGTTAGTCTAGGAAGAAACCTTGGGCAGATCCACGACCCAAGGGGCTAACCCAACTGCCAGGGGTCATGCAGGAAAATTACAATCAGTAGTAACCATGATGGACTACAAGTTGTCTAACGTTCTACATGCACAGCTAGGCTGGCTGGCATTCGTTACACAGACATGGCGGTGTGTATAGTGCAGGCCCATAGCATTTGTGTGTGTGTTGTCTCTGGAGTGTGTAGAGGTGACTGAGCTGATGCGGCGTGCTTATTCCCCCCTTTCAGATTGGCCTGGAGCACGAGGAGCAGAAGCTGGAGCTGAAGCGGCAGGTGACGGAGCTGACGCTGTCGCTGCAGGAGCGCGAGTCGCAGATCAGCGGTCTGCAAGCGGCGCGTCACGCCCTGGAGAGCCAGTTGCAGCAGGCTAAGACCGAGCTGGAGGAGACCACGGCCGAGGCCGAGGAGGAGATCACTGCGCTCAGGGTGAGAGAAGCGGGGGAAGAGAGAGAGAGCCATCAGCCACTCATCCAGCCACATTTACCACTTACTACACACACACACACACACACACACACGAGGGCAAGCAAAGAAACTGGTACAGTCATATTGTTTTCACACAACTAATTAGTTGTCCCTGTTTCTTGCAGGCCCACAGAGATGATATCCAGCGCAAGTTTGACGCTCTGAGAGAGAGCTGCTCGGTACGTGCCCTTGTTTGACCTCACGTCTCTCTCCATGTTACACACACACACACACACACACACACACCCTAGATAGCAGTTAACCAGCCATGCCTGTAGGCAGTCAAATTATTTCATAACCAGCACAGAACATTTATTTAAGGCGATGGAGCGCATGAGAACTCAAGAAAATGAAATTTATATTAAATTTAATAATGAGGAATTCTTCAAAGAGATTGAGAGGTGGTGGGAGAGGGAGGGGGGCGTTTAATTAATCAAATGGGATTTAATTCCCTGAGCCTGACGGTAACTAAGTTTCAGAGTGGGATGTGGGTGGGAAAGATGGGGAGCAGGAGAAACTAGAACATCTAGGACGTCTCTGTCAGGGGACGTCTTTTAAAAGACGGAGTGGGACTTGGAGTCCATCTGGCCCTCTGCGGCCTGGCTTGTGAGCTCAGGGGCAGGGGGTGTGACGGGTGGGGACTGGCCCACGAGGGCGTGCCACTGGACGGGCAGTAGATCACAGGGCTAATGGCCGACTCCTGTGGTTAACACACCCCATGGGCTACTGTGTCAGGACAGCAGGGTTGTGTGTGCATGTGCGTGTGTGTATGTGTGTGTATGTGCATGTCCATGTGTATGTCCACGCATGCTCGTAAGAAAGTCGGTGTGTCTGTCCTTGCATGCTTGTAAGAAGATGTGTGTTTGTGTGTGTGTGTGTGGGTGTGTGTGTCCTCTGTCCACGGTGACTCAGACAGCCCTGACTGAAGTATTGCGGCGGTAGCAACAGCAGCGGGGCCTGGGCCACTAAGCTAAATGACGACTGGCGTGCAGACAGCGCCGCAGCCGCCCTGTCAGCTCTGCTCTTGCATCAGTGAGCCGTTTTGGCATCCTGAGCCCTCAGCGCGGGCTTTGCCGGTCACATGACCCCCCCCTGATATCTGTCTGCGCTAATGCAGCCCCATTGCCAACATCTGTCCCAGCTTACTGCCTTTTCATAAGCAGTTTATGAGACAGTAAAAGCCAATATCGGTGCCCTCGGATTGTCAGTCGTAGTTTGGGTATTAGGCTTCACACAGCATCAGCACCTTGTTTGACAAGCTTTGCAGAGCCAGGCACTGGGTATGTCTCTTTGTGGCAATCTCTGTTTTAACAGCCAGGCTTGTAGTAGTGTTATGCATAGTACTGTACTATAGTGCTAATGGGAGGGTTGTCTGATAGTGTGTTTTGTGATGTATGTGTGTATTGTGTGATGTGAGTGTGTGTGCTTTTGTGATATGTGTGTGTGTGTGTGTGTGATCTGTGTCCATGTGCGTGTGTGTATGTGTGTGTGATGTAAATGCATGTGTGTGTTTGCGTGTGCACGTGTTTGTGTGTTTTTGGTGTCATGAACACATGCGTGTGTGTGTGTGCGTTTCCAGGTGATCACAGACCTGGAAGAGCAACTGACCCAGCTGAGCCAGGAGAACGCCGAGCTGAACCGGCAGAACTTTTACCTGTCCAAGCAGCTGGACGAGATGAACGAGGAGCGCGAGGAGCGCCTGCAGCTCAGCCAGGACGTCGACCGCCTGCGGCGCGAGGTGGCCGACCGCGAGATGCACCTCAACAACCAGAAACAGGTGCGCCCCGCCGCAGACGCCGTCTCACACACTCGGAAAACAAAAAAAGTTGAAGCAAGATTTACAATATTGCACCTGTGGTGAAGAAAAAACAAAAAACTGCACAATTTAACAATTCTATTCAACCAGTCAACAACAACTATAACCAGACATATGCCCTTCCACATGCATACACATACATGTGCAACAAGACAGATTTGCTGCTGTGTGTTTGTCAAGTGTGAAGTGTCTTTACATGTTAACCCTTACAGATTTCACACACCACACCAAAATCAGATGCCGGTGAAGTCCAGTTCAAATCTGCACACCTTTGCACACGTCACATCATGTCAGTTTCTTTCTTGTGTTATATTATCTCTGTGTTTTCCCATACTTGTGCCTGTGTGTGTGCGTGTGCGCGTGTGTGTGTGTGTGTGTGTGCACGCACGTGCGTGTGTGTGCATGTGTCTGTGTTTGTATGTGTGTGTGTGTGTGTGCGTGCAGAACATCGAGACCCTGAAGACAACATGCAGCATGCTGGAGGAACAGGTGGTGGAGCTGGAGAGCCTCAACGATGAGTTGCTGGAGAAGGAGAGACAGTGGGAGGCCTGGAGGGGCGCTCTGGAGGACGAGAAGAACCAGGCGGAGAGACGCACGCGCGACCTGCAGAGACTGCTCGACAACGAGAAGCAGAACAGGTAGAAATGTGTAGATACACACACGGTCTCATACAGTCTGAGTGCACGCCAGTGTCCCTGTGTAGACCAGGGTAGGTTACTAATCAGGACAAGGTATGTGGACACATACGCACACACAAACACGGCATGTTACTGTGTCTCAAGTAGGACATTAAAGTTTTAGAGACAGCCAGGTAAGAGATTGTGGACTTTCAGACAGCTGGTTGCATCCCAGCATATCCGAGTAGCCTCAGGCAAATCAGATACATTTGCTCTCATATCTACCAGCATTCTTCTCTCTCTCTCATGTCACCCCTCAAGATGCTCTTGACACACACACACACACACACACACACACTTTACCCCCAAAACTTCTCCTCTCTTTTCCTGTCTCCGCTCTTCCTCTCTTAATACTTTTATCTTGTATTTGTCTCTCTCTCGCTCTCTCTGTCCCTGTCTGTGGTAGGTTGCGTGCGGACCAGCGCAGCTCTGAGTCCCGTCAGGCGGTGGAGCTGGCGGTACGGGAGCACAAGGCCGAGATCATCGCCCTGCAGCAGGCGCTCAAGGAGCAGAGGCTCAAGGCCGAGAGCCTGTCTGACACAGTGAGTCTGCCTCACACTCATCCCTCTCTTTCTTTCTCTCGTTCGCTCTCTTTTTCACTCGCTCTGTCTCTTAATTCTTTCTCTCTCTGACATTGAGTCTCTTACTCACTGCTCTCTCTGTTTCCTGCCCTTTATGTCTCTGCTGCGGTGAGTCAGTTTAGTACTTCTCTCTTTTCGTCTCAGATTAGTCCTGTTCCTCCCTCGCTCTTTGCTTCCATGACTCCTTTGACGTACTCTCTTTTTCCTCCCCTTCATCTTTCTTTGTCTAATGATGTGAGTCTGTCTGCCATTCATCCTCTCTCTTTCCTCTCTCCATCCTCCCCATCCACCATTCCCTCCATCTCTCCATCTTTGTTTTCCTCGTCTTTCTCTCTCTTCCTGTCCCCAAGCCCACACCAGACACAGTGTGTCTCTCTGAAGTCAGTAAAGCCTTTCTGATAACCCTCCCTCGGCTCTTCCTTTGGCCCATCCATCCCCATTCTCTTTCCAACTCTGTGAGTTTGCGTGTCACTCATTCCCTCTACCCTCAGCACTGGACTTCTTGTCCTCTCTTTTCTTTTTTGTTCTTCTCACTCCTCCTCTCCCTCACTGCCACTAACTCCGGCATGTTGTGATGTACCCTGGCCTGACCCCCTGGTTGGCCCCCACACAATTAAACACACGCGTACACACACTCACACAGACATACATGAACAGAGACACAGTTCTCTTTTCGATCCTGTCCATGTTTTCTATCTGTTAGAATCTTGTGACTTCCCCCCTTGTGACCCGTCTGGTCTGTGACCCCTCATGTTCTCCTGCATATGGAGTTCCACCTCAGAACTCTATGCTTGTGTTACTTACCCCTTCTCTCTCTCTCTCTCTTACTCCTTCTCTTTCTCTCTCTCCTTATTTTTTCTCTCTCTCTCTCTGCCTCTGTGTGTGTCTCACTCTCCCTCTGTGATGTGTGTGTGTGTGTGTGTCCCTCCTCAGCTGAATGACCTGGAGAAGAAGCACGCCATGCTGGAGATGAACGCACGCAGCCTGCAGCAGAAGCTGGAGACAGAGCGCGAGCTCAAGCAGAGGCTCATGGAGGAGGTATGCATACAGGAGAGTATCAGACACACCCATACACACAGGGCCTAAAGGGAATGTCCAGCCCTGTTGTTTTAGCTCACTGAATACTATCAGTAGGAAGAAAAACGAGAGAATTTGATACAGCATAGAATGAATATCGAATTGACAACTAAGGCTAACTGAATGCACAGGGCTGTAAGCTCACTTTCAGTTCTGTTTCCCATGGTCCTACTCAATTAGTGTAAGCTATCGCTACCACACCATCACTTTGAAGTTTTCCAACGCTTTGCCTGAATTCACGCCTAGACCTGGCTGTTTAAGATTTGAAAATGAATAATTGGAAATAAGCCCCTTTAAGCCCCACCATCATGATGTCTCTGAGAAGCCTTAATGTTAACCCATACCTAAACATTTGCATGCAGATAGTCAGACTGAGCTGCATAGCAGATCCGTATGTGTGAGAACCAGGATTCCTACAAACAGCATTAGTGACCTCAAACAAGGGCTATGGATTTATTCACTCCAGATTTCTCCTTTAATGCTTTGGACCCCCAGGGGTCTGCAGCGCATTGCCAGGGGGTCCGTGAAAAACTTTTCTACAAAATAGCATCTAGCATCTAACTAAACTAATGGATGTACGCCTGTATGACCAAACTTGTGTTGTGATTATGAGGGGTCCTTGAAAATCTTTCTGCTCCCTGAGGGGTCTGGGTCCCGGTCCAATAAAGTTTCAGAACCCCTGCTTTAATGTTCTGACCATTAACCCATATCCACAGTTGTGTGTCCGCACATGTATAGACAGTGAGGATGTGTTGTGTTTGTGTTGCTTGTGTTCTGCCCTCAGCAAGGGAAGCTGCAGCAGCAGATGGACCTGCAGAAGACCCACATCTTCAGACTGACCCAGGGCCTGCAGGATGCGCTGGACCAGACCGACATGCTCAAGACAGAGAGGACCGATCTCGAGTACCAGCTGGAGAATATACAGGTAACACACACACACAACATTCCTCACAGACACACACACACAACATACCTCACAGACACACTCACACTTACACACATATTCACACACAAAGGCGTACACATTAGAAATGGAGCTGCACAACTTTGTTTAAATCTACAACACAGAGAGTGTGCTGTGTCACAAATGCCTTGATGTTTTGCAAGGACAAGCGGATGGACAAATAAATGGCCAGAGTCCTTTCAGGATGTTGTTCCATCAGTGCCCTATCAGCTCTCAAGAGGCATCTGTTCACATAATTGAAACCTCCATCTCCATGGAAACAGCAAAGGAGGGTGAGGGTGGGGGCAGGGGCAGGGGTGGGTGGGTGGTTCTGTTGTTTATTTACAATCCTCTGTTGTCTCTCCCGAAATACCAAATGTCTAAACCTGTGAAAATTGCCTCCTTTTCATTATGCGACACGTCGAACGAATGACGCTTGCCTTTACCTTAAAAGCATAAATTACCTTACGGTATTCTGTCCCGGCACCAGGTTGAGCTTGACACCTTGTCACCCTTGGGTAATTATCCAACAGCAGGAGTAATGACTCATCCTTCTTGTCATTGGAGGAAATGCACTTTCTAGAAGCAGCCTTGAGTTTGCCAGAGAGAGTATGATGTGACCAAAAAAACAAGATAACTTTCTTTCCTCTCTCTCTCTCTCTCTCTCTCTCTCTTTTCCTCTCTCCAAGCAAGCGAGGCACGGCGGTCACGGCCCCCTTCGTTCATTCAGTGCATTTACACCACAGAGGCCCTTCAAATCCTTTCACCATCCTCATTTGTGTCTCTGTGATAATTAGCTTTTGCTTTTTTGGGGGGGGCGGCGAGACCGTGACCAGTCATCCCCCGCTAGTTTCTTTAAGCGTGTCAGGAAGAAAGTAGCTCCGCTGGTCTGCAGGGAGGTGGAGGCTGTGTGGCCCAGAGAGGGGGACCGTTCATTGGGAGACTTAGAATCTAGTCTTAGCCCCCTCGTGCCCACCTCCAGCGCTTAGCTTGGGATGTGTGTGTGTGTGTGTGTGTGTGTGTGTGTGCATGCGTGTGTGCGTGACTTCCACGGAACGGCTTGATTTTTATTGGATTTAATGAACATCTTGAGTGGCGTCTGAGACGTATTGTCTCACACACACAGTGGAAACGCTAACCTGTTGACCGGGCACAGGAGGGAGAATTAAGGCATTCCATAACCGTCACACACAGACAAGAACAGCCTGATGCACACATGGCCTTATAAGTAGTGTACATGTCTTATACACACACCAACACACACACACGCATACATACACACACACACACACACAACAAGATCACTCCTCTCCTTCATGTTTTCCCTCCAAGAGCACTCCTGATGGAGGAGTCCACTCTTGTGTGGGACTAATGGACAGTATCAAATGTGTGAAGTGCATTGAGAATGTGCTTCTGAATTTGTGCTTGTTTAACTCTGTCCTTTTTTGTTTTCCTCCTCTTTCTCTCCTCTTCCTCTTCTGCTCCTACTCACTCACTTTCTTTTGTTCACTCACTTTCTTTTTCTCTCCTGTTCTTCCCACACTTTGTCTGCAGGCTGTTTACTCTCATGAGAAGGTCAAAATGGAAGGCACCATATCCCAGCAGACCAAACTCATTGACTTCCTGCAGGCCAAGATGGATCAACCTAGCAAGAAGAAGAAGGTGAGAACCCACCATCCCAACCCCCCACCCCCCTCCCAACACACACACACACACACACACACACACACACACACACACACACACACACACACACCAACACCAACATGTACACGTACCACCAGCAGCAAGGGCCCCGAGACGCCGCTTGAGCTCGTTAAGGAGGTCCTTAACGATCAGCGCAGTCCGTTGGGTGCCCATCTCCCCAACTTGTTCATAAAATCCATATCTAATTATGTCGCGGGCATATATCAGGCAAAACGGGCTCAGCGAGAGAGAGAGGTGCTCCAACGGTCCTGGTGCAGACGCAGCGCTTTCTCTGACGAGCGCCTCAGTGGGTGCGCGAGAGGTAACGCCTCCTCAAAGCACTGCGGAGGGGAGACTGATTAGGTTTAATGGAGGCTGCTGAATGCCAGGGGGAATCAGTCAAATCTCGAGCGCAATCAGTATGTCAGGCTCTCACAGCTCTCCTAATCAAGTGGTGATATCTTCCCTGGGACCAGTAATGTGATGCCTATGCAGAGGTTCTGCTTCAACTTAAAAGATCAAAAGATCAAAAAATCAAAACCTTGCCCACTAACCATATTTTTGTCCCGGCACCTCTTAAGAAAGTGGGCAGCTTCATCACATTTATTTATTTTTATTTTAGACATGATTTGGTCCATATTGGTTCATCTCAACTTTCCCAATCTGCCTGTTGGGTTATGTAGGGGGACATTAGTGGTTTATCTCTTCTTTCTCACTCTGCCTGTTGGGTTATGTGGGGGGGGGTATCAGGTCAAACTCCTATTGGTCCATATTCGTTCATCTCTCCTTTATCACTCTGCCTGTTGTGTTATGTAGAGGGACATCAGGTCAAACTCCTATTGGTCCATAGTGGTTTATCTCTCTCTTCTCACTCTGCGTATAGGGGGGCATCTTTGGTCGGCGACGTGAGGACCTGATGGGTGCCAACGGGAACGGCAATGGCGGTGGTGCCGTGGGCGGAGCGGTGGTCCAGCCAGCTGTGCCCATGCAGTACAGCGACATGAAGGTGGCGCTGGACAAGGAGCGCGCCCGCTGCTCTGACCTGGAGGAAGCGCTGCAGAAGATGCGGATCGAGCTGCGCTCCCTGCGCGAGGAGGGTGAGTCGCCCCGCACTTGGAAGACACCTGTGCTCAACACACACACACACACACACACTCACTCCAAAGCATTCTCTCATTTATCATCATGTAACTCCTTCATATGAAAAACTATATGCAATGAGATTCCAATTTATTAATCCCAAGAAAAGAACATTTTACTGTTACGGTGACATGGCTCAAAGATTAACGTATCACTATACCTCTGTGTGTCCTTAGACCTCTGCAGGGGACTCATTCTGTCACCATAAAGTAGTAAGAATGGTTTCTGACTCTTTCACTCAGAAAAGTTGGCATTTCACAGCATACTTTGTCAATAGTCTCAGTTGACTTCCTTGGAGAAGCCCCATAAGTTTGGTGAAATAGTTAAATAGTTTTCTAAAAGGCAACAAATAGGGCAGGAGACCAAAAAGAAATGGCACAGGAACCGTGGGACACCAAGAGGCATGAGTGTCACTCTTCTCACCCCAGTCTGGTGTTATCTTAATGAAGGCTGTGCCAGAAGTGACCTGCATTCCTTGCTGTGTGGGGGGTGGCGCTCTGTGATGGTGGTCTATCGAGAGTTGTCTTTTTAGTTAAGATTTGGTTCCAGGAAGTTTTGATTTGATCATGATGCAGCAGAGTGAAGCAAGAGCACACAAGCTTGTTAAAATTCCGCCGCCCGAAGCCTCTGAGCTTGTGCCTGCTCTGAGCTGCTGATGAGTCACCCATGCCCACGCACACACGCACACACATACACATACATACACACAAACGCACGCACTCAAACACACACACTAATGTCTGCCTTCCAGCTCCAGGTCTCTGTGGATGAGCAGTAATTGGCAGCCCTGGTGTCTCCCAGGCTGGTTTTTCAGCGTCTTGAGCAGTGAATGAGAGACCGTCTGCTTTTCCTCTTCCTTCTCTCTCCCCCCACCCCCACCACCCCCACCTCCACCTGTTCTCCCATCCCTCCCCTCAGCGGCTCATTTCAAGGCCCAGGAGCACACCGCCCCCGCCACGCCAGCCACCGCCCGTCAGCAGATCATCATGTCGGCCATCGTCAAGTCCCCCGAGCACCAGCCTAACCCCAGCAGCCTGCTGGCGCCCAGTTCCACAC
Source organism: Tenualosa ilisha (assembly GCA_015244755.2). Taxonomy (NCBI): domain Eukaryota; kingdom Metazoa; phylum Chordata; class Actinopteri; order Clupeiformes; family Clupeidae; genus Tenualosa; species Tenualosa ilisha. The sequence goes on along the minus strand of PYXC01000993.1, from coordinate 765,611 downwards.
GCCGCAAGGACCCCTCCACACCCGAGGGTGAGTCATCGCTTGCCGCAGCGCACCACCCCATACGGCAGCGCCGTCAGCACCGGCCCAAAATCGGCCCAAAAACTCCAAGTTAAAGGTAGCAAGGACAGCTCACACTATGGAAAATAATGACAGAGCTTGGAGTTACAGCCTAGAGCAGATAGCAGAATGTTCCAGTGTATTAGGAACATTTACATCATCATTACACAGAGCTTTACAGTGAAAAAAGTAGTTGTAGTTGATGTAGTAGATGAAGTAGATGTAGTTATTGACTATATAGTACATATATACAGTATGCTATATGTAGTGTAGTACACTACATAATGTATATATTATATAGTACATGAGAGTGAGTGAGTTTTTCTATACATTGGGTATGAGAAATATCTCTGCTGAGATTTCAGTGAAGTTTATATGGACACAAACAGGTGCCACAACATTAAGTAATTTCAAGTGCATTTTTTTTTCAAAGGCAAGAAAGTATGGAGAAAGTATAGAAAGTTTCTCCTGCAGTCCTTAACCATTTTTTGTTTGCATTCAGTCTCATGGAGAGGTGAGGGATAGGAGCCATTTTGGGGCCTTTCAGGTGATGAATGTTGCCCTCTCTCCTTCTCTCCTCAGTCAGGCTGCATCTCCTGCCATGGTAACAGTGCCTGTGTCTCTGCCTCGTCAGGGACTTCATTAGTTTGCTCCAGAGGGGCTGTAGAGCAGTACAGCTTAGCAAGAGAGCATGTGTGTGTGTTTGCCTTAGATCAGGCACTCTTTGGCACGCTGTGCGTGTGAGAGGCCCAGGGGGCTGCAGTCGAGCGTCTGATTGGAGAAAAAGACGGGTTTGTCCTCGTCCGTCGTGTCTGTCCCTAACTCGTAAGTCACTGATGCATTCGGTGTCAGGCGGCTTGTCCCGACAGCACCATAAACCACAGATGAAGAGAGAGGAGCCAGAGATATTAGACTCCACTCTCCTGTAATTCACTGGCCTTCATCACTCTCCTTCGCTCTCTCTCTCTGTGTCTCTCTCTCCCTCCCTCTCTCTGTCTTGTTTTCTCCCCCTCTCTGTCTTTCTCTCTTTCTCTCTCTCTCTTTCTGTTTGTCTCTTTCTCTCTCTCTCTCCCTCTGTCTCTGCCCATCTCTGCGGCTGCTCCTGTTTCACTACCCCCCCTCCTCCCCTCACCATCCCAACGTGTTTATCTTCTCTCTTTGTGCCCTTTGCAGAGAAGAGGAGGGTCACTTTTGAAAGTAAGTTTTATAACCCACCTCCCCAAACAGCTTTCATTTCAACTCCATTCACTAACTCTGTCTCTCTCTCTCACACACACACACACACACACACACACACACACACACACGTCTGCAAGAACGGTTCCCTCTCTTTGAGCCCTTCTTTTGTGGTTGTCATGGAGACAGATTTATCTAGCCTTGTAGGGAACGGACCCCTCTCCAGCGGCTCACATGAGAGGGCCACGCGTTCAGGCCATGAACGGCACTTTAGTCTGCCACGGCCTCAGATCACCTTGTGTCGTGACGGCCCCTCCGTAGCGATGCTGTCGCTCTCCCCCTCAAAAAGATGCCTGATTTGAGAATTGGAAGTGACACTTCAATTAGATCAAATCAGTGCACTAATTAATTACCGCTGAGCCCCTGTGGTGCCTGGAGAATTGGCCCCCCGACTGAATATCGATACAGAAGCTGATTGAATTTTCTGGAACATCATATTTAAAGTTGCCAAAGTTTATCTTCTTTTGTACATAGCTGCATAAATCTGAAGATCTCCTTGACATTAGATGCCCTTCTGTCTTGCAGACACACACACACACACACACACACACACACACACACACACACACACACACACAGACACACTCCAAGAACCAAATAAACATTGCAGCATGTCCTTTTTCTGCCTGCTTGGCTGTGCAGCGAGTAGCAGCTCGCTGTGGCCCTGTGGTGCATGCACCATACTTGCCTCTGACAGGTCTGGAGCAGGATGAGACGGGAGAGAGTGAATGGGGATCGGAGCACAGAATGGGGGATTGGATTGCGCCGTGCCTTTGGACTGCCAGGCCCTTGTAACGCTACAGAGTGCTGCTTCATCTACAGATTTGTGCTCTTTCAGTTGTGTGTGTGGCTGAATTTTCTCCTCTCTGCGACACACACACACACACACACACACACGTATATACACACATACACATGTACACACACACAAACACACGCATATATGCACACACACGCACAGCTCCACACACACGCCCTGCGGAATGTTTATGCCATATTTTTAAGCCCACGTCCTCTATTGTGTGTGTGTATCTGAAGAGGATTGTTATTTGCCTGTTCTCATTGCAGTGGTTTGTTAGGACCTGCAACCATCTGAGGTGCCTGCCTGCCTGCCTGCCTGCCTCTGCTGTGCTCTGTGCCTGACGTGTATCTGATTAGCTGTGTGTTACATAAGCACTAAGAGGCTGAGAGAGGCCGGCGAGGAGGCTGTCAGTCTGTGCCCGCTGAGCTGCCTCGGCTCCTGAGCCCCTGCGCCCGGGACGCCGTGAGCTTCCATATGCTCTGCGTTTAAGGAGATTTCTCATCGGCTTCTTTTTTCTGCTTTTCACTCCACCCCTCTCTTTCCTTCCTTCTCTCTTTCTTTCTTTCTTTCTTTCTTTCTTTCTGTGGATCTTTTCTTTTCTTTCTCTCTTTGGCTTTAATCCTTTGCTCGTGTAGAATACGGGCGGCGAGTGAAGGAGCGGATGCACCACAACATTCCGCACCGCTTCACGGTGGGGCTCAACATGCGCGCCGCCAAGTGCGCCGTGTGTCTTGACACTGTCCACTTTGGACGCCAAGCTGCCACTTGCCAGGGTAAGACACACACACACACGCACACATCAATGTATTGCCTCTTTTTGAAAAATGATTTCCTACAAGCGTGCATAAAAGTCTTAGACCTCATGTATAACTTTAATATATTATGTTCATTTGACATTGATATATTACGCTGATACATCAAAGCTAAAACTTTCTCTCCAATTTTCATGGGTCTCAAAAATATCCCACCAACCAGCCATGCCAGTTAGACCATCAGTTATCTGATGAAACTTTGAAAACCTGGTCGGCGCTCATTGACTCTCTCCTCCTTCTCCTTCCCTCATGCCCTCAGAATGCCACACCTTGTGCCACCCCAAGTGTTCCCCCTGCTTGCCCGCCACCTGCGGCCTGCCGCCCGAGTACGCCACCCACTTCAGCGAGGCGCTCTGCCGGGACAAGGCCAACTCCCCGGCCCTGCAGGTCAAGGAGGCCAGCGGGCACGTGCGCTGGAGGGCTGGATGAAGCAGCCCAGGTGGGTGTTGGGTTGGGGGGCACCGGGGTGCAGTGGGCACTTACTGGAGTGGGCGTCAGCAGGGCACCATCAGCTTTAACAGAATGATTGACATTGATGGGTCAGATTTGGTTCAGATGGTTTATGGATATCCAGTTTGTAGTGTGTGTCTTTGGGTTTGGGTTGTCAGAGATAATGCATTGCATGAATACATTTTCCAATGCATATAAAATGATGTCATGTTAAATTGTGTGTGTGTGTGTGTGTGTGTGTGTCTCTCTCTGTGTGTCATTTAGAAATGGAAAGCGAGGGCAGCAAGGCTGGGAGACCAAATATGTGGTTCTGGACGGGACCAAGGTGTCCATCTATGAGAGTGAGCCCAGAGATGGTAGGCCTCCACTTCAGCTCCAGTATGAGTCAGATGATCAGATGAGTGGTTTTAGTTTGTTTCTCTACGTCACAAACGCTTGCTGTGTCTGCGTGTGTGTGCGTGTGTGCGCGTGTGTGTGCGTGTGTGTGCGTGTGTGTGTGTGCGTGTGTGTGCGTGTGTGTGTGTGTTCTTGCTGACGTGTGCACCCTAGACTCAGTGAAGCCTCTGGAAGAGTTTGAGCTGTGCCTGCCTGATGGAGAGGTGACTGTGCACGGAGCAGTGGGAGCATCTGAGCTCATCAACACCGCCAAGTCAGGTACAACACACACACACACACACACACACACACACACACACACATACACATTTTATGTCTCATTCATTTCATCACACACACACGCAGTTTTATGCGTCCTTTTACTGCATCAGATAAACAATCTGAGCTGCTGCTATTTGTATTCAACAGCTACAGTTGTCATTGTCCTTCTCATTGTAGTGCAATAACAATGCCATTATGCTGCAAGCATTCAAATTACTGACGCACTTCAACTAAAATGAGCTTGAAGTTCCTGGAAAATAAAATGTGTGTGTGTGTGTGTGTGTGTGTGTTTCTACATAGACATTCCTTATGTGCTGAAGCTGGAGTCTCACCCTCACACCACCTGTTGGCCCGGTCAGTCTCTGTACTTCATGGCCCCCAGTTTCCCAGACAAGCAGCGCTGGGTGGCTGTTCTGGAGTCAGTGGTGGCCAGCAGCCGCGGCACCAGAGACAAGACCGAATCCGATGCGGTAAGTGTGAATATGAGTGTGTGTGTGTGAGTGTGTGAGAGAAAGAGAGAGTTAGTGTGAGTGTAAGGGTTTTTGCTCATATGCACACATTAAACAACATTCATCTTCAAAACAAGCGATAAAAAGACCTACAGATCGTCAAATTAGCAACCTGCGAAGACCTGCAAATCGTCAAAGTCCTCCTCAATCACAATGTGTTGAGATAGCTCACAGCGCCAACAGACTTGAAAGCACTGTTTCTAGATCAGCCAGTGTAAGCTCACTCATTAGGGGAGTTGATGTGCTGCCAATTGGCCAGGTGAAACCTGAGCTGTAGTTATCCACCGACCTTCCCCTCGGCCTTCCTTTGTAATTACCGATGATGATGATGTCGATGCAGCGATTCGTGTTTCTCCGTGTCCGCTCATACTGTGTAATTAGCACTCGCATGTTCGTCTTCAGACAGTTCAGTGGGCCTCGTGTGCGAACTCTGATTTAATTACTTTATTGATATAAATGGAGGTGTCATCCCCCACACACTCCCACTGACCAACTCATTACAAACACTAAGATGACCTTTCTTTGTGTGTGTGTGTACAGAAGATGAGAGAGACTGGCAGTGGTTAATGATTTCTATTTTCCTCTTTTTCTCTCACTTTGTCCTCCACGCTCTCTGTTACTTTGCTGTCCCTGGATTTATTTTGGTGTGTGCGTGTGTGTGTGTGTGTGTGTGTGTGTGTGTTTGTCTAACTCGCTGGAGTTTGTTTACCATTGTGTTTGTTTTTCTGTTTACCTTTGCATATGGCATCTCGTTGGGTGGTGTGTGTTTGTGTCCGTGTGTGTGTGTGTCCATGTGTGTGTGTTTCCTTGATCCCATGGGCTTATGTTGTGTACTGTAGGCAGGTGCTGTTAAAAGGCAGAAGACACTTTCTCCACTTGTCCAGGTAAACAAGCCAGACTGTTAGTATGAAGGGCCCCCTTTGTGTCCACACACACACACACACACACTGGAACATATGAATGCATTTGAGGAATGCATGTACACACTTCAGACACACCGCTTGCTGTGACTGCACCTCTGAGAACATCACACACCAACCAGGAATCTAGGAATGGAGGAATGTAGCATTTATGGGTGACTGGCTGATAGCCATGGACCTGGTGCTCTCTCTGTCTGTCTCTCTCTCTCTCCCTCTCTCTCTCTCTCTCTTTCTCTCTCTCTCTCTCCCTCTCTCTCTTTCTCTCTTTTCTCTCTCTCTCTCTCTCTCTCCCTCTCCCTCTCTCGCTCTCTCTCTCGGGAGCAGCAGTTCCATCGCTGTAGCTTCAGCTTTTCCAGCTTGTGACTGTATGTCACCGCCTGCCTGCACTGCAACACACACACACACACACACACACACACACACACGCGCGCTTTGACCCTTGCATTTACACAGTCAGGCGCATGTGCACCTATACTTCCATAAACACACCCATGCACGCACACACAGCAGACGCACACACACACATTCGGGCACGTGTGTACCTACACCAACATGAACACACACACACACAGAGACCCTTGGCCGTCCCCTGTTGCTGTGTTGTGTGCCTGTGGGCTTCTGTGTGAGCCAGTGCTGCTGTGTGTATGTGCATTGGATGGATGGATGGATCACCATATGCCAAGTGCCCAGTCAAGGAGACCTCCCCCAGCCCGCTGCTGTTCCTCTGCTGAGCTGAGCGGCGCCGTACGGGCCGGGTCACATGCCATTGGCTGAGCTGGCCCTTTTCCTGGCTGTCTCCCAGCACACGGTAGACGTGTCGGGCGTAGGCTCCCACCCCGCCGCTGACAGCTGCTTCATGTCTTTGTGCGACCCTCTGTGTGTAACAGCAGGAATTAGAATGAATTAGCCTGCACTAAATGGCCTCTGGTTTCACTGGGATATTCCTCTCTCTCTCTCCCTCTCTCTCTTTCTCTCTCCCTCCCTCTCTTCTCTTCTCTTTCTTTCTTTCCCTCTCTCTTTTCTGTTTCCTCGAGTAGAAACTTCTGGGTAATTCTCTCCTGAAGCTGGAAGGAGATGACCGCTTGGACATCAACTGCACCTTACCCCTCACCGACCAGGTATGGCCCCCAGTCTCGCTCGCGATCTCCTAATGACCTTCAGCTAATGCGTCCCATAGTCCCAGGGTGGTATCGTCATTTTCCTGCTCAGTGGTACAGCACCAGTAGCTCATATCCAATCTCCAAAACCCTGTTTTGGGTTGTGGGGTTAATTTAGTGTTTTGATTTCTCCTGGGATGCAAAGAGATGACAGCTGTTATGTAGATGGCTCACTCTCATTTTCCACTGTCACCTCTGATTGCCTTCCTATGCTTTCTCCATCTCCCTCTCTCTCACTTTCTCTCTTTCTCTTTTTTCCCATCCATCCATCTCTCTATCTCTGTATCTCTTTTTTCCCCATCCATCCATCTCTTCCCATGCTTTCTCCATCTCTCCCCATCTCTCTCTCAGATTGTGTTGGTGGGCTCTGAGGAGGGCTTGTATGCGCTGAATGTGATCAAGAACTCTCTAACTCACATCCCTGGACTGGCCTCCGTCTTCCAGATCCAGATTATCAAGGAGCTTGACAAACTGCTTATGATCACAGGTCTGCCACACCAGGACACTCTCTCACACACACACACACACACACACACACACACACACATTGTGTGGACTTACAAAGTCTGACTGCACATATTATTAAAATCAAGAAATACTAAAAAGTGACACAGATTTATTACCTATGTAATACACCCTTAATTACATGTGTATGGGTCTACGGTTTCAGTTCTCCTTTTTTTTGTTAGTTCTACCAGTTTGAAGATGTTTAATCTGTGGCTGATGCTGTTTATCCTCCAGGGGAGGAGAGGGCGCTGTGTCTGGTGGATATCAAGAAGGTGAAGCAGTCTCTGTCCCAGTCTCACCTGCCAGCACAACCGGACCTCTGCCCCTTCATCTTCGAGACAGTGAAGGGCTGCCACCTGTTTGCCTCAGGCAAGGTAGGTGCTCACCACCAACGCCACCACTGCCACCCCATCTGATGCCAGCACAGCAGCTGTGGCATCACAGCAGCGGGCCCTGTGCCAGGGCTCGTCATGTCCACTGATTAAAGACCAGATCCAAAGTGGCAGATCAGAGTCATCAGTGCTGATCAAAACCCTCCTATGTGGATCAATGTCTTCATCAGTAGCTAATTGCAGGTGTGGTGGAGGAGTGGGTACTTGGTTGATTCCCGAACCCCATTTTGGGAGTCTGAGAAGCTTTGGATAAACAAAGTCTACTGAAAAACTTTCAATACCAGTCAACTTTACCTCCGTTTTACTTCAAACAGGCTACCATCTTTTCAGATGATATTTAAGAACATATAATATGCACATTGCATATGGTATCATACCTGCATGTGGATGTCTTGAGATACTGCCGTGCTGATGTACATATCTATATGGTGGGGCGTGTTTGTCCTTGTCCTCCATGCAGATTGATAACGGGCTGTGCATCTGTGCTGCCATGCCCAACAAGATTACCATCCTGCGCTTCAACGATAACCTTGGCAAGTTCTGCATCCGCAAGGTGAGTCAGCTTACCAAGAGATCCTCTAGAGACACACACTCACTCACTCACTCACTCAGTCACTCACTCACTCCCTTCCTCCTCACTCACTCACTCATTGGTCCCCGCCAAAGCTCTGACGTGCTCCAGCTGTCCAGCCCTCTGTTAGGCAGACCGATGAGGCAGTGCTTCACTGTCACGTCCGCCTACTTATCCTCCCTCTACTGCAGCACACACACAGATTTCACAGTCTGTCTGTCTTTCACAGTCTCTTAACCTCTGTCTGCGTGCCTGCCTGTCTGTCTGTTTGCCTGTCTGCCTGTGTATGTGCCTGTCTGTTTGTCTTAGAACAGTCTCTTAACCTCTGTCTGCCTGCCTGCCTGTCTGTCTGTCTGTCTGTTTGCCTGTCTGCCTGTCTTAGAACAGTCTCTTAACCTCTGTCTGCCTGCCTGTTTGCCTGTCTGCCTGTCTTAGAACAGTCTCTTAACCTCTGTCTGTCTGTCTGCCTGCCTGCCTGTCTGTCTGTATTATAACAGTCTCTTAACCTCTGTCTCTGACTGTCTGTCTGTCTGTCATGTCCAGCCGCCTGTCCTCCCCTCTTTGTGTTACACCCTCAGATTTCACAAGCCAGCATGTCTGTCTGCCTGTCTGTCTGTCTTGTAACGGTCTCTGTCTGTCTGCCTGTTTGTCTTATAAAGGTCTCTTAACCTCTCTGTCTGCCTGACTGTCTGTTTTATAACAGTCTCCTAATCTCTTTCTGTCTGTCCATCAGCTTGTCTGTCTTATAACAGTCTCTTAGAGGCCGTCCACACGGCAACGTTTTTCTGTTAAAACGGTTTTCTAAAAGTTTCTATGCGTTTTGGCCTTGTGTCCACACGGCGCCAGCGTTTTGGGTGACCTAAAACGAAGTTTTTTGAAAACGGGTTCCAGAGTGGAAAAATCTGAAAACGCAGTTGTTTCGTTGCTGTGTGGACAAGCAAAACGCAGCTTTTGGAAAACGATGATGTCAATGCCAGTGTCGATGCCAATCTGTCACCGTTACGTGACCAGAAGAGCAGTGAAGACCCCGGCACACAACAAGCGGTAAAAACAACAATGGAGGACAACGGAGTTGTGTTTATGCTCTATGCGCATGCGCTCTCTGGTGTTGGTGTGTCCAGTGGCTCTGGCTGTATCTGTTTACCGCGCCACATATAGATGTGGAATATGTATTACATCGTTTTCACTCAGTGCTCCGTTGTCGCAAAGAACGTTGCCATGTGGACGAAGCTTTAACTTCTCTGGAGTCTGTCTGTCTGTCTGTCTGTCTGTCTTATAACAGTTTCTTAACTTCTTTGGAGATTGAGTCTGTCTGTCTGTCTGTCTTTCAGGAGATTGAGACCTCAGAGCCCTGTAGCTGTATTCACTTTACTGGATACAGCATCGTCATCGGCACCAACAAGTTTTATGAGATCGAGATGAAGCAGTATGTGCTGGAAGGTAGGCGTGTGTGTGTGTTTGTGCGTGTGCGTGCGTGCGTGCGTGCGTGTGTGTGTTTGTGCACATGCGTGTGTGTGTGTGTGTGTGTGTTTAGTTTGTTTTTATTTGTATAGGCAGAAGTGGGCTCATGTAAAGTGATAGAATAATGGAAGTGAATTGAAGTGCAACTAAACGGACTGTCTGAGTTCACCCTGTTTGTGAGACCAGACTTATTTGCATCAATTATTCAGATCTGGAGAGTTTCAAACCCCTCTCACATCTGCCTGTCTGCCGCTGTCTGCCGCAGCGTTGAAACCACATAGTGTCATAGTCAAGCACATGGAGCACCTGCTCCATTACTGTGCAGTAGCGCTAGCATGCTGTTGGGGTGTGTGTGTGTGTGTGTGTGTGTGTGTGTGTGTGTGTGTGTGTGTTACTTCCTGTCGCTCAGCTCTTCTCACCTCTTCCCTGCTCATTGACTGCCATCAGGCACGAGTGAAGTGATGAATATTGTGGGTGTCAGTCCTTGAGCGCTGTCGCTGTGAGCGCTCTCGACAGGGGTTGATCGTCTCTATTGACTGACCCTGTGTGTGTGTGTGTGTGTGTGTGTGTGTGTGTGTGTGTGTGTGTGTGTTTTGGCAGAGTTCCTGGATAAGAACGACGTGACGCTGGCCTCGGCTGTGTTCGCCGCCTCCTCCCATAGCTTCCCCATCTCCATCATCCAGGTGTCCTGCGCCCCGCAGAAGGACGAATACCTGCTCTGCTTCCACGGTACAAACACACACTTTTTCATTATCACACTCCCTTTCTCACACACACACAGACACACACTCTACACGCGCTATAAATATGTATTCAGAAACTTCACTCTCTGAGTTCTGAAAGCCAGCAGTTTTTGTACACCTTGATTGTGATTGATCCAGGTACTGATTGTATGTGTGTGTGTGTGTGTGTGCTTTCTCTGAAGAATTTGGTGTGTTTGTGGATGCCTATGGTCGCCGAAGCCGCAATGATGACATCAAATGGAGCCGCCTGCCTCTCAGTTTTGGTAATAAACAGAGAACAGACTACTCACTATAAATAACTATTTAAATAAGTGTTTATACAGCATATTGCAAACTTCCTATTCTACTATTCAAACATTAAAACTGGATCTATAAATACTGACCAATATTAACAGCACATAAATGTGCAGCTATCATTAAATGATCGCTGTCAGTGACAGCCTGTCACTACACTTTGCATAAACTATTTATCAAATGTCCTACAAGCTCTGAGTTATACATTAGTGTGTGTGGATGTGATTATGATGGAATGTGTGGATATTTCCTTTGTCCTTTCAGCCTACAGAGAGCCCTACCTGTTTGTGACCTACTTCAACTCTCTGGATGTCATTGAAGTGCAGAGCCACTCTGCTCTGGGGTGAGATCCTCATCTACCTGTCTTAGAGTCTCACTCTGCTCTGGGGTGAGATCCTCATCTACCTGTCTTAGAGTCTCACTCTGCTCTGGGGTGAGATCCTCATCTACCTGTCTTAGAGTCTCACTCTGCTCTGGGGTGAGATCCTCATCTACCTGTCTTAGAGTCTCACTCTGCTCTGGGGTGAGATCCTCATCTACCTGTCTTAGAGTCTCACTCTGCTCTGGGGTGAGATCCTCATCTACCTGTCTTAGAGTCCTCCAATCTACCTGTCTTAGAGTCTCTCTCTTTCTCCAGTCTCTCCTCTATAAAGGAGAAATCCAGTGTGAATCAACTCACAGCCCTGGTGTTCGAGGTCACAGAGTGCTAGCGGTAGGAAAAAGAAGGAGAAAATTTCAGACAAATTAGACTGAACAGCGAATACTGATAGAATGGGGAAAAGAAACTCACTCTCGGTTTTATTTTCTCATGCCCGTTCATTTAACAGTAGCTGCTGCTTCACTGCTCTGTTTCTGATTCTTTTCCAAATAGACAGCAGGGCTCCAACAACGGGGCTATTGATTGATTCATACCGGATTTCTATTTTATTGGATATAAACACACACACACACATACACACACTCAAACTTTCATCGAGTCTCTTATCTTCTGTGTGTGTGTGTGTGTGTGTGTGTGTGTATATGTGTGCATGTCAGGCCACATTCCTATGCTCACCTGGACATCCCCAACCCGCGTTACCTGGGCCCGGCGATCTCGTCCGGCGCCGTCTACCTGGCCTCTTCCTACCAGAACAAGCTGCGCGTCATCTGCTGCAAGGGCAACCTGGCCCAGGAGAACGCCGAGCCCTCCAAGAACGGTTCCACACGCAGGTAACACACACACACACACACGCACACACAGACAGACTCCCTGTTTCACACACAGCATGAGGTGGGTCAGTCTGGGACACGGTGGGCTGTGTTTGCAAAGCACAGAGGTGAGGGGTGTCTGCCTGTCTGTATTTGTCATGAACTCCATCCTCTTATCCCATTGGCCTTCATTAATAACCAAACTGCTTTCAGAAACAGACTGGGTAAGAGGGGAATGTTGGTGGTACCCTGGTGGGCCTGGGTGAGTACGTTGGTTTGTGGGTGTGTGTGTACGTATGCGCATGCGTATATGCGTGTCACGCGATGTTTGTATGTGCGTGTGTGTGTATGTGTGTGTGACACTGACGGTGATGGGCTTTACTTCTGACTCTCAGAGACAGACTAACACACACAGAGGGACTCAGTGGGCTGTTGGTGAGGCCTCCTCTGGAGTCTCAATTGTCTTTAGCTGTGGTTGTTTGGGTTATATCTAATGTCACAGTGTGGTTTGGTGTGTGTGTGTGTGTGTGTGAGAGTGTGTGTATGAGAGAGACAGAGAGAAACACTGACGGTGACCGGCTTCAGTCCTGACTCTCGGAGACAGGCGAACACACACACACACACTGGACTCTCAGTTGTCTTTAGTTGTTTGGGTTATACATAATGTCACAGTGCAGTTTGGTGTGTGTGTGTGTGTCTGTGTCTGTCTACGACCTGGGGCTACTGTCAGCTCAGGAGGACCCTGCCCATGGCAGTGTTGTCAGTGTGTGTTATGGTGCACAGAGGTGTGAGGGAAGAAGGCATTTAATATTAGTAAACTAGCAGCCTGCTGTGTTCGCTGGCATTAACATGAGGCTGTGTTCTTTGCAGGAGGAAGAGTGCCTTTTTCATATGTGGCAAAGTGTAGCGGGGGGGTGAAGATCGCTGAGACTGAGTATGACATTTCTTTATGTAAATATTGATGATGGGTTTGTACACGGCATGGGTGGACTGACTCTGAAGCTGTAAATAAAGCATTGGTTATGTGCACCCTGGGCTTGTGGATTCTGGTCTGTTTTAAATGCTGCACTAGAGGGCCATCTAGTGTCTGTAGCTGTAAGTACACAACAGATGGAAAATGGTACTACAGTGTGTGTGTGTGTGTGTGTGTGTGGTGTGTGTGTGTGTGTGTGGTCTTGTGAACTTGCAGAGGTTAAACACTGTAAAAACAGCTTCATCATGCCAGTCCGTTCAGTGAAGTTGTATTTCTGTGAAGTTGTATTTCTTTATGAGCTCACTGAACAATCTTATTCAGTTGAAAAACTGTTTTTGTTGTTTTAGTTTTACCTTATTACGGTTAATCTGTTCATATGAATTCTGACTTGTATGAACCAGTCCTAGTATATATGAGGAGTCGTTGAGGCTGTTACAAATCCTGTGGGTTGTCTGTCTGTGTGTGTGTTGGCCTTGTGATGGACTGAGGCAATTACGTAGGTTGATATGGCTGAAGAAAGTCTCCGTAGAGTCACAGGCCAGGTTGTTTGGAGAACAAATAAAAAGCGACATTTGCTTAAAACCTCCAGAACTTGAACTGGAGTTCAGCGTTAGCAGTCGATAGCAAGAAGCGTTAGCAATCCTCACCTCCATGCTCAGAGAAGCACAGCTCACTCTGTCCATTACCCACCACCAGAAATATATGTTTCTACGCATCCAGCGTACTTAGTTGTATATCCACACACACTCTCCCCCCTCCCCCCAGCCCCAACAAGCGTGGCCCCCCTTCCTACAGCGAGCACATCTCCAAGAGGCTGGCAGCCAGCCCCGCTATCCACGAGGGGCTGCACCCGCCCGGCACGCCGCACCGCTACCGTGAGGCACGTACCGAGTTCCGGCACGACCGCTCGCCGGCACGCGCTGTCCTGGAGCGCGAGAAGTCGCCGGGCCGCGGCGCCGAGCTGAGACTGGATCGCTCGCCTGGCCGAGCCATGGACCCGCGCATGGAGCGCTCGCCAGCCCGCGGCATGGACGTGCGTAGGGAGAGGTCGCCCGGCCGTCCGCCCTACGAGGAGCGACAGCGTCTACATGCTCAGTCAGGCAGAGCCCCACTCACCACCGTCAACAAGGTGACAGATTGACGCATGCACTGGACATTTGTACTTTCAGACACTAAAACAGCCAACAGACACACAGACTGTGTGACTATTTCACTAATATTAAAAACAGCATCAGTCAGGACAAAGATGTGATCAAATAGTCAGCAGGACATTGCCCCCTGGGATTGAGTTTTGCTGTTCAGGTAATCAATCATTGATCTCTGTCTCTCCCACTTTTCTTTGTCTGTCTGTCTGTATGTCTGTCCTGCAGGTTTGGGACCAGTCATCAGTCTGAGTGACAGCACATCTTGACCAATCAGAGGAGAGGGACACACGTTACGCAACACCGGACTGGCCAGTTCTAAAAACACTACCATAAGAAAGCCAAATCAGAAGAGAAGGACTGTCTGTCAGATTTAACACCACAGGGTAGCAGCAGTCCAAACCCCACAGCACAATATCTCTCCTTGGTAAAACCCACAACAAAAGACAGTGCAAAACTGTTTTGCTTTTGTCCCATAGTAGTTGCCTAATCCTCCAGTTGGTGATTTCAAAGTTATCCGGTGTCCCAAATCTGAAAGCAATTTATTCAGTGACAGGAGGAGAAAAAGGGAATGAAGCGGCTCTGGTCCTAAGCTAGTTATCTTTGGACTGGTTACTTTACTTTCTCATTTTCTCTGCCTTTCTGTCCTACTTTCATCCTTTCTCTCTCTCTCTCTCTCTCTGTCTCTCTCCTCTAATTCCTGACAGAGCTATGGCTTTGAATCTGGCACTCTGCGCACTCCACAATCGTCAGTGGCGACAAATATGCTAGCCTTTTTGGAAGGGAGAAATGAACTTTGTATAACTTCAGGATGTCATTTGACTGTACATACTCTAACTCAACTTTTTATAGAGACTCTAAGGGAATATCAGGCTGGTGAAGCCATAATAACTATTTTTGTTATGTAAAAAACAAGAGATATGAGAAAAATGACACATGAGAAATTGTGTTTGTATTGTGCCCTCCTTGAATGTCAAAACTTAAATATAAACCACGTAAAATGTCCAGATGTTTGCTTCAAGTGAAACATTTTGCTTGGATGCCAGCAGTTTTATGCATTCATCCTGTACAAGTGACATACTGGCTTTTAAAAAAAAATGAAACTTGAACATTTATATCATTTTTGTTTTGGTACAGCCTCCCATGACTGAGTTGTTTTTACTTAGTGTCTTGTTTTTGTTTTTTTTTGTATTGTTTGTTCGTTGTTATTTTGACTTAAGAGGAGAAAGATTTGGTCTGACGTAAGATTGTTAATGTTAGCTGACGAAAAGAGCTAGACAGTTTGAATGCGAGCCGTCTTCTTGCGAGCTCCAGCATCAGTCGTCCTATTGACCCGGGAGCCATGGTAATCGGTGAACCTCAGGACCCCAGCTCCTCTGAAAATGCCGAAGTGCCACGTGAACACCCCCCCCCCAGAAATCTAGTCAGCAAGTCCCCTGTATGCTTCACTCTGTGTAGCATGTATGTCGAACAGCTTTAGAGATGAACATACTTTCATCAGCAGCCAGCCATCCTACCACATTTTTGTTTGTTCTAACCACCACACCACTCATTTCACTCTATACGCACTTCCTCCATCGGGCTCCTAATAATGCAGATGTCTAACAACCGCTGACAGAATTAAGCTTTCTTGTAGATTTTTTTTTGTTTGTTTTTAATGTCCAAAAGCATTACACATGAGTATTATTAAAAGAATCTCTATTTCACTGGCCCTTCGGCTGTGCTGTGTTTTGTTTTGTGTACATGTATCAGAGTGGGTCCTCTGTCGGTTAATAGCACCTAATTTCCCTGTACTGCCTATCAGTCAAACATGGATACAGATCATATATTCACAAACACCTTTCCTCTTCCATAGCATAATGTGAATAACTGGTAAATATGCTCTCAACTTTTTCTGTATCCCACAAACATAGCCTGGTTGTCACACATACTGATCGGATGTGCATCTCAGTTTGGCCAATGTCATGTCTCAAACTTCCATGAGGCAACATTAACAAACATAGATCAAAATGCCTCTGCAGGCATTGGATATACCTACAACCAATCAGACCAATGATTGCAAAGAGAGTGGGGATGCATCCATGGAGGGATTATGAATACCTGGAGAGAGGACTAAGTCCCGCCCGCAATATTTGTAATGGCCAGGGCTAGGCTAGTAAATTCAGCCAATTCGGAATCAGCGCCAGTTAGCGTGTGGTAAGTTCCAAAGCTGGAAATGATGCATGGATCACTGACGATTAAATTATTTGTATTAAAAGTATACTTCATACATCCTTGAAAGGAGATCCCAGGGAAGCATGAATGACCATAACATACATGCCTTCTCATTGGCTTGATGACGTGCTAACTGGCTGAAGCTAATTTGCATGCTCTTGACTCCCTGGATGCAACATATTTGATCATATTTGAACACATGTTAAGCCCTCCTCCATCATGTTGGGGTAAAAGACAGTTTCTGATTGGTTGCCTGTCTCATGCAAACAGCAGGAAGTGGGGATAGGCCTATAAGCCAGACTGAGATGCATAGCAGATCAGTATGTGTGAGAACCAGAGAACCACACACACACACAGATGAGAGAATGAGTTGAAGTGGGCAGTGTGTTGTGCTTTAATTCATTCACACACTTTGGGAGCACCGCGTCCTCCGCAGGCAAACAGTCTCTCAAATCAGCAGTCTCTGATGCCCCTCCCCCACACAGCAAGCCAGGGAGGGGACCCTCTCTCGGCGTCCAGCCTGGAGGAAGGGGAGCAAAGCAGCATGGGATACATGAGCAGGAGTCCGACACGACACGACCCACCATCATCTCACCATCGTCCAGTCAAAAACCGCCCGGGGCGGCTGGGCGCCAGCAAAACTATTGGATTTGAGTGTCTGTTAACTGGCCGTCCGGGCAAACAGCACAGCAAGTCCATCCAGGTATCACGCACACACACACACGCACTCACACACACACCTGTGTCTCTCTTTCACTTGAATTGCTGTACACATGACATTATATACATAAATTTCATTCACTCACTCACACTAACATACAGTACATACACTCTTTTGTGCGTGTGTGTGTGTGTGAGTGCAAACATTCTCTGGCACACCCAGACGGGTCAGTTGCAGTTGTGAATTCTATGTGTGCACAGTGGGGGTGGGGGTAGTGGCAGTCTGTTATCTGTCCAGGGGGTAAAGACTGACCACTGGGAATAAGTGGGTAGTATAAGCCAAGTTATTTGGTCAGGGGGGGGGTGGTAGTTAAAATGGTCTTTGATTGGCTGAATTCTGTTGTTGAAGCTGACCTGTGACTGGCCACACTCTGGTGAAGGTTTTAGTCGGAGTTAACGCTATCTGTGATTGGCTGATTCTGTTGGGTTGAGGGCGGGGAGTGGGGGTGGAGGGTCCTTAGTTGGAGCTGGCTGTGATCGGCTTCTCCAGCTCCAGGTCGGCAGGGGGCACGGCGGGGGGCACTGAAGTCAGGCGCAGGTGTCCGTAGCAGGCCTTGCACACGCGGTTGGGCTCAAACAGCTGCTGGCTCGGCACTGCCACCTTCTGGTCGCAGCAGCTAGCGCAGAACACGTTCCCACAGTTCCTGTGTGGGGGAGACGGAGGGAACAGAGGAATGCTCAGTTTAGACACATGCAATTAACACCATCACTCACTTCAACTTCAACAACTCTCACAAAGCCCATGATCTGGTATTCAAGGATCATGACCGCATCTTATCTAATCAGCTTGACAAACAGTGTGGGATCTGCAAAAGCAAAACTGACACACTCAACAAATGGTCAAACTTCCACTCTGCCAAGGGAAGCGGTTATTTTTGCACAGCAAAGCAAGCATCAAGGCTACCCGCCGCAGAACTGCCTAAGTCCTAAAAGCGTGAGAACCCTAGCTCACGTTTCGGTGAGCCGCGGTTCGCCTAATGGCTTGGGCTGCACTCATGCCAGGCTAAGAGGCCAGCACTCTCCGCACTCTCCTCTCTCTTTCTCCTCCCTCCCTCCCTCCCTCCCTCTCTCTCCCTCCCTCTCTCCCCTCTAGACCGTGAGAACCAGCACTCGCTCTCCACCTTCCTGCTTGCTCTCAGCTCATTTGTTTTTTTCCTTTCTTGTTTTCAAATGAATCAACAGCCGCTAATTTCAGCGTGAGATTGACATCTTAAAATCGGCCTGGCAAGATTTGTCGTCGTGACTGGGCATATTTAAGGAAACTGGCGGGGGGGGGGGGCAATAAATCCACCCAAGCCAGGATGGGATAATGAAAGGGATTAGTGTATTAGCTGGGCATGTTGATTAAAGCCGGCGTGTTAATACAACAGACAAATAGAAACAAAAACAAGAAGACAAGGGAAGGGGTAGGTTTAGGGATGGAGGGATGACTGAAGGATGAAGGGAGGGAAAAAGAGTGCATGAATAGGAAAGAAAGGGAGGAAGGAGGAATGGGGAGGGGGTCTCTCACCAGGCTTCTTCAACAGGCTCTCTGGCACTGCAGAGGGGAGAGGGAAAGACAGGAGAGGAAAGAGTCAGAAAAGAGAGAGGGCTGAGACGGAAAACAAACACACACACACACTGCCCTGTGCTGTGTGTGTGTGTGTGTGTGTGTGTGTGTGTGTGTGTGTGTGTGTGCGTGCGCGTCATTAGACTGCATAACACACACTCAAGTTGGTGAATCCCTGTTTGATTCCCATTCATCTCCTTGTCAAATTCCGCACACCTGAGCATCCCTCTTAAAAACACTGCCTGTTCAACAACAACTACTGCACAAGCCCTTCAAGTATCACATTACACAAAGTGCGCTCAGTAGCTTGCGAATAAACACTATTCCTCTTGTTTGATCTTGTACTTCACTCTGGATGTGCAGCAAATAATACAGATGTCACAACATGCCAAATTCTGCCAAGAGCAACAATTTCTCCACCACCTTCCAGTTTCTTCTGTGGGCATCTGCGCTTCAGCTCGGCAGATACATACTGTAGCTCTTTCCTCCTCCCTTCAAACCCCATCTGCTTAGCTGACACAAACAGAAATGCTTCCTCAGATTTGAAAGCAGCTCTGAGAGCTACCACAGATCAGTGATGGCTGTGGGCAAGTTTAAGCGTCTGAGAGTGATCCAGGTTTGGGCGAGTCCCAGGTTGTTACTGATGGAGACTGATAGCTGAACCTGTTCCTCTTTATAGTAGTGTACTGGTGGGCTGAGCTAATCTAGGAGTGTCCACTCACAATAACGTGGAGGAATGCTGCCCAGAGAGACAAAGAGACAAACAAACACACACACACACACACACAACACAAAGGACAGATATCCAGGGATGGGTTATAAACAGGGGACATGTGATTTATTACATTACATCACATTCACTTTTATGCATTTAGCAGACGCTTTATCCAAAGCAACTTACATTTTGTCAACTATCAATTGTTCAGGGCCAGTCTCCCCTCGAGCAACTTAGGGTTAAGTGTATTGCTCAAGGGCACAACGATGGCAGCTGGGATTTGAATCCACAACTTTTCAGGCTACTTACACTTAACCTTAACCGCTACGCTACCACCGCCGCTACCAGAGGCACAATGGGACTCTACAGCAGGTATGAAAGATTTAATATTAGGATGATGCTGGACTGATGACTGGTTATGTTTCTTCATGGGATGATACCACAGACCAGAGACTTAACTTGAAAAAAGCTTAGAGGAAAAACTTAAAAGTGTGTGTGTGTGTGTGTGTGTGTGTGTGTGTGTGTGTGTGTGTGTGTGTGCATTTACCTGCAGTGGTGTTTTCTTGCTGCCAGCCAGAACTTGGTCTCACATCCATAGCAGTGTGTTGCTAAGTGATCTGGATACCACCTGGTGACCTGCAAAGACAAGATCAACAGAGACATCAGCAAGACATTCACACAGAATAAAACGGATCATTTTCACAAACACACACACACACACACACACACAGAATACAACTGACTCTCCATACGTCTCCATAAGTTCAAGGAAGACCATTTTCGGTTAGACTTGCACACACACACACACACACACACACACACAGATCTAAAATTTCATCTATGAAGTCCAAGTAGACATGCAAACCTGTATAGAAACACACACACACACACACACACACACACACACACACACACACACACACACACACACACACACACACACACACAGTGTCTGGTTCTCTCACCTCTGGTTCTCGCTGCTCCACCTGCTCCCAGCTGCCCTCAGAGAAGAACTCTGAGCTGCAGCGCGACAGACACACTGGCTCCAGGTTGTTCTCCCCGTCCGGTAGAGAGAAGCACAGAGCAGTCTTCAATCAAATCATTCAAAACTGACAATGCACTCAATAACTCCATAAACAGCATGTGTGGGTTTCAAACAGGCACCGCTAAGGAGTGTTTTAATCTGGTGTGTTTTAATGTGTGTGTGTGTTTGTGTTTGTCTGTGTCTGTGTGTATGCATGCGTTAACGTACTGGACATATTTCAGTTCCTTGTCATTCCTTGTTATTTCCAAGTAGTCTGCATCTATGCGCATTAGTTACACATATCTTTCCATAATGACGTCTGCATGTTCCACCCAGAACGTGTGTGTGTGTGTGTGTGTGTGTTGGACTTACCAGTTCAGCGGGCAGTTCTCCGTTGACGTGGAGGCGACTCCACAGCTGCTGTACCTGCCGTTTGAGGTTCTCCACCTGCTGCTGGTGGCCGGCCTCCAACTGCTGCAGGCGTACCTGCACGGCGTCGCTGTGCACGCTCAGCCCATCCTCCTCCAGGTGGCCAGCAGGGGGAGTCGGAGCTGCCGCCCGGGAGTTAGAGAGCCCCGAGGCCCTGCGGGACGGGAGGAGGCTGCACGGGGACGGCGACTTGGCTCCGTTTCCCGACGCCTGTCGACTGAGCGATCGGCGGGAGGAGCCGTTGGGCGTGGCGGGGTGGGTCTCCCCGTTGGACGTCACTGCAGTGGCAGCAGGGGAGGGGGAGGAGGTGGAGGTGGAGGAAGGGGAGGGAAGGGGATGCAAGGCACCATGGGAAGGCAAGCGGAGGCCGTAGAGAGTCCGGGGCGGCTCAGGCTGTGTTTTGGGCTCCTCTTGCCGGGGAGTGTCGGCGTGTGTGAGCACTGCCGGAGCCTCTGGCTCCAGGAGGCTCGGCTGTTCCTCAGGCTGTCCAGCAGAGGGGGTCACCAGTAGGGGTTTGCTGTCCTCTTCGCAGCCTGGTGGGGGAGTGAGCGGCTCGTCTGATTGGCCGTTGCAATAGCCGTTGGTCATGTGAACGTCGAGCGGGGGCATGGCGACGCGTGGTGACGGAGGCTCGCTAACGGCACACTCCAGGGCCTCCTCCACCATCTCCTCACAGAACTGGGTGATGGGGTCCGTGGTGGGCACAGACCTGGGTGATGCCAGCAAAGGCTCAGAGGGTGAGGGCGTAGAGAGGGTGGAGGGGGTGATGTCTTCGCTGACGTCCTCGGAGGGAGGGGCGCCGGATGAGGCCCCGCTCACCTCCTCCCGGGCTTCCTGTAGAATGTGCTCCATCTGAGCCGCGGCTACGCCCTCGGCTATGGTCAGGCCCGCCTCTTCGGCCTCGTTGCTGATTGGCTCACCGTTCCCCTCCGCCTTGTCAGTCAGTTCCTCTCCGTCTCCTTTCTCCTCCAGTCCCGCCTCGGAGTCCGCCTGCTCGGGGCTGGGGCTGGCCTCATCGTCCAGGCCGTCCTGACTCTCCTCGCCGTCCGGCGATGTTGCCATGGCAACCTCCAGGGCGCGCAGGTTGGGGTCGCTGCAGCGACGGCTAGGGGGAGGACCTCCTTCGCAGGCAAGCGGAAGATCATCCACAGAGCGCGTCTTAGGAAGTCTACACACACACACACACACACACAAAAACAAAAACAAATAAGAGTGGTCTGACTGCTGTAAATTCATATTCACTATATTTGAATGACAACTTAAAGAATGAAATAACTCTTTAAGGTGGAGTGTTGCCTCACCTGCCATTGGGCGTGTCCTCAGATGAGTTTTTGTGGGCGGGGTAAGGAGCACAGGACTCCTCGCATGGGGTAGAGGGGGAAGGGCTGGGCAGGTACATGGCGCTCCACACCATCAGATTACGCACATGGCACACTGGGTGCAGCACCTACAAACACACACACACACACACACACACACAAAACCTTAGTTGTTGTTTTTCACTCACCCATGAACACAACAAAACATCCAGCATTACTCTTTATTAATGGCTCATTTCCCATTTCAACATATTTTTTAGCTGAAAACACATGAATGAGTGTGAATGAACACATGAATGAATGTGTGTGAGTCACTAAAGTGTATGTCTGTTAGGCTGGGTCTGAGAGGGTGTGTGTGTGTGTGTGTGTGTGTGTGTGTGTAGGAGCTGAGCTCACCGTCTCCGAGTGTGGCGAATACAGAATGTTCCTGAAGGCCCGGTGTGCTGGACGCAGAAGTGACCAGACAGAACAGGTCCTCTGCTGCACACAGCCTTCCACCCGCTCCTTCCCACTGTTACACAGGAAGGTCCCAAACAGACACGAGTATGTGTGCTGCAACAGTTTCACCTGGTTGGACACACACATACACACACACAGCATTTTAGCAAGACAAAGGTACAGTGACATCTTCACAAGCTCCGACACGCCTCAACACACCTCTTCAGAAGGAAAACCTTCCCCTTCAGACCAGATGAAACCCACTTACTGCAGATGTCAAAAAAGATAAGCCCACTTCAAGCTGAGGCTAAACTCCACACAGATAAAGAGAAACTACATTCACACTCCCAAAGGCAGAGACAGGCAGAGGCCAAGCGTGACAGTGGATGTACAAAGGGCTCAAAATAAACTCGATAACTAATAAGAGATGAACGAGATAGAGACATAACAGAGACACTCAGTCATAAAAGTTTATAGAGAAGAGAAAGAGATATCCTGATCCACTCATTAGCGACACCCTTTTGGCTTTACTAAATTAAGTCTGCTTTTAATAACCAAATGAAATCATCAGAACCAATGACATCCTCCGTCTCTTGCTTTCCTCTGCTTGCTTAGAGGCCTAGGATTTATAAGACCAAAACAACTAACAGTAGACTACCTTGACTACTACTTCAGACGTTGATTAAGATCCTCGGTTTATATGTGTATTGTGCAGTGTTGCCCATCACAGATTCACAGTGTTGCCCATTCACAGATGAAAGACACAAACAGAGATCCCTGAGGTGCCATGCAACCTCCAGCCCTGTACGGGGTGCTGTCTGCTCACCAGAAAGGCCTCGTTGAACTGGAAGGAGCAGGGGAACTGCCTCTGGAGCTGGTGCACGCAGTCCAGCCACTGCAGGAAGACAGGGCAGCGCTCGTTCAGGTCGTCCGCCTTCTCGCCGTGGCCGCAGCGGTCGGCAAATTTGTGGCCGAAGTCCAGCCACTCCGTCTCCACCAGCACCTGAAAGCCCTGCCGACAGGAGGTGCCGAGACAGGAAGAGGTGGAATTAAAGTCTGTGGCATAACGATTATTGCATTTGATTACCTTTTAATTGCATTACGTTGTACTATGTCCATTTTTCAGAGATCCAGTACAATATCGTTTTTGTTCAGTCACAGACAGTCAGGACTATATCAAAGCAGCTTTGGGACTAAGAGGTTTTGGTTGGAATGTACAGCTCTGGCTACCTAACATGCATGCAAAAAACCCCATGGGCTTTAAATACGTGTCACCAGAGAGGTATGTGTTCTATAAAAACAATAAGCCTCCTGACTGACACATGTGGTATGCGGCTAAACATAGTCTGAATGTTCTGTGAATTACTTTCTATACTTCTCCATGCTTTATCCACAAACCTGTTCAAACAAGTCTTTTGCCTTAAAGGCCGTGGTTGGCAAACATAGCTAACATTTCAGTTGACACATATTCAAGTCACATCGTCACCACCATTTACCGTCGATGGGCTACAAGAGAAATAAAACCAACCTCTAAGGAAATTCTGCAGCTGAGGTGTGACTACATATTTGAGGAGGTTTCCCACCACCTGTCAATATGTCTTTGTCCCAGGCATTGTTTGCATATCACACACACACACACACACAGAACAGACAGACACACACACACACACACACACACACACTAGATATCATCAGCTCTGCGTGGGTGGCTAAATGCATTTACCTGCTGCATGCTACTGCCACTCTCCAGTCTGGTTTGACCAGTCCCATAGAGCCTAAGCTGCGGTGGGCAGACTAGTTTGCCCACTGGCTACTGATTTAACAGACCTTTGAGCTTTGGAACTCATTCACTGTCATGTCATCTATGTAATTATGTTTAGAGATGAAAGATATGCTACGATTATCAATATATTGTTGGAACCTGTGATAGAAATTTCATATTGTGATATTAGTCATGACATTAAGGATGTAATTCATGCTGGTAATATGCATTCATATATAATGGGGTGTTAATATGTACTGCAAGGGTTTCAAACAGCAGAGAAGGAAGAAGAGTTCATTGAGGTTAAGAGTTAGTTTTTTGCGTTTGAAAGCTGAATCCTCGGTGGACAGACTCAATGGTAGTGTTAGCTGCAATATGGTTGCTTTCTGGAGGTCTGTTTTGCTCTTGAAGTTGGCAGTGCCCTAAAAATGTGCCCAGATGGTCATTTTGTGAAGGAGCCACACTGAGTTCTACACTGACATTAGCATACATTAGGCTTTTCCATATTAGGAGTGTCAACATTTCACCTTTTTCTACCTCCCATCCTTTCTCTCCTTCCTTCTCTCCCTTCTATCCCTCTCTCCTCCTTCTCTCCATTTCTCTACCTTCTCCCCCTCTCTTGGCCTCACCTCTATGGTGCGGTAGAAGGGGTCCAGCAGGAGTTTGGCGAGTGCCACGATCTGGGGCGTGCGGTCCCAGCCATCGGAGCAGTGCACCAGGACGGGACGGCGGTCTCGCTCCACCGCGTTCACCACCAGCAGCGCCGCCTTCAGCAGCAGAGACAGGTGCTGCAGCCACTTGGTGCTCTCCAGAGCAGACAGCCAACTAGGAGAGAGAAAGAGGAAGAGAGGAACAGCGAGAGACAGTGTATGAGAGAATGAGCGGACCAAGAGAGAATATGAGAAAGAGAGAGTGTGTGAGAGAGAGAAAGACAGAGAGAGAGAGAGAGAGAAGGAAATGTGAAGGAAGTGTGGGTTAGGAAATTCATTCTCATTATTGACAAACCAAAGAACTCTTTTTGTTTCTTCGTTTGTTTTTAAAAAGGCATGATTGCATTGCTGGCCTCCTCTTTTCAAAGGTTCTAGGTCTAAGTTTGTGGCTAAGTCTGAGCCTGTGATTCTTTCATGTTGCAGATGTGCAGTAATGAGGTTCTGATGCCAAGGGCTGAAACAAGAAGGGCACGGGGGACTGGCGGACTCACTTGGCTGGGTCGGGCACCTGGGCACACAGTGAACGCAGGCACTGGAAGCTCTTCCTGATGGAGTGGATGTTAGCCATGCCCATGAATACCACTTCACAGTTGGGGTAGTACTCTAGAGCCACAAAGGATGTGTCATTAAACACACACAAACACACAAGCGCACACACACATATAGTCAGATAGTGTTACATAAAATGTCTTGTCTTGCACAGGTCTGATACCCGTGGGACTGCAGTGAGACGGAGCACTGTTCAGTAATTTGACCCACACTTCTAGGCCTTTCATTGGCTGTTACCTGGACACTCGCAGCCACCCCCTTTCGCTCGATTGGCTACTGCTGCAGCGTATGACCTGGCGTCCAATATCAACAGCTTCTCTGGGGGTGGGGCGGCCGGCTCCACTTCCACATCCCCATTGGCCACAGGGTCTGTGACAGACATATTCATGGCAAATTCAACAACTCCATTTTTATACCAAAGGTCACAAAGTACCTGTGATATGGTGTGTGTGTGTGTGTGTGTTTGTGTTTACTGATTTGCTATGTGGTGGTCTAAAATGCAGAAAAGTGAATCATGTGCTGGAGCAAACCTGCGTTTCCATTGGTGCCGTTGGTGTGCGCGTGACCGCAGGAGCCGTTGCTAAGCGGCGTGAGCGCGTCGCCGTTGGAGGCGCAGGCCTTGGCGATGGCCTGCACCAGCTGCTCGTCCTCGGTGCTCCGCCAGCCCCACCAGCTCACCTCGGGCTGCCCGCAGCGCCCGATCACCGCGCCCGTGCTTTGGTGCCTGGGTTACGGGAGGAGGAAGTCATGCCAGCCCACGCCCATACACGTTCACGCTTACACACACTACTGTTGTTTTTATTTCTGACACCTCACACAAATAACACCCACACAACCAAGTGTTGTCATGCTCAACGGCTCAGAACATAAACACACAACCACAGTGACACACACTCTAGTGCCTGGGTTAGGGTAGAGAAGGGAGAGAGTCATGCCAGTCCACGTCCATACGCTTCCATATCGTCTATCCCTAATTATGATTCATTAAATGATTTAGGCATTTAAATATTACACCTCATTAACCCTTACGTCTGGATGATGATTCTTCTTGTAAATCAGACTGTTTGGACAAGCAAATGATGTGGAAGGAGAGAGCGTCATGCTGTTCCACGTCCATACGTGTCTTCATGTCTTTTTCTGTCTTTATGTCTTCATGTTCTTTCCACAAACAAGACTTGGTTGACTTGCATCGCCATTACATTTGTTATCTATCTGCTGCCTGTTTCTGACACCTCACTCTAATAACACCCACACAACTTAGCTTTGTCATGCTAACTAGCCCACGACATAAACACACACCCATGTACACACACACACACACCACACACACACACACACACACACACACACACACACACACACACACACAAACACACCTGTACACCACCACAGGGAACCTCTTCCAGGAGCGGAACGCTGCCACGTTTTCCAGCTCCTTATCAGTGACCCATGCCGGTACCAGAAGGAGCTCTGGGTAGCTGGAGCAGAGCCTAGAGCCAAACACACACAAAAACACACACAAAAACACACACACACACACAGATATGCATGCGTACGCACGCACACACACACACACACACACACACACACACACACACACACACACACACACACACACACACACACACAGACACGCACACTCACACACGCACACACACAGGACCAGGACAAGAGCGTCAAACACACTATGGTCTGCCTCATCAATTTCCAAATATAAGTTAACCATACACTGAGATAGAGAGGGTCAGCCAGACATCAGCCCAGAGACCCCAGCCTGACACCTGAGACAGGGCTGGGTTTGTATGGCAACAGTGTGGAGAAACACACCCCACTCAACTCAACTCCATACTAGCCAAAGTGTTTGTGAGTGGATTACGCTACTGAGGACTGTGGCTGAATGCCAAACTGAAGCTTTCGCCACAGAAGAATTGAGAAATAAAAATATGTGGAAGGAATAACAACTTGCACGCACTTAAAGTCATAACATGATTTGTGGAAGTTGTCCTTGTGTATAATTATTGATTTGGCAACAGCAATCTTCACAAACGCTCAACGGCTTACTGGTGAAGACAAAGAGGCTGTTCTCTGAATGCTCAAGACAAAACATGTGATGTGATGATGTTCTGCTTCACAAAAGAGTAGCTGAGTGCTCTTGGACATCTCAAGAGATTTGTGTCAGAGAGTGTAGCTATTGAATCCCAGTCTGATTGGGGCTCTTTCACTGGTTTCTTCTGAAAGAATGCTTTTAAGGGCGAGTGTGTGTGTGTGTGTGTGTGTGTGTGTGTGTGTGTGCTAGGTCACTGTCTGGTTACACACATGCTAGCACAATGGGGAGAGGTGGGGTAAAGGGGAGCCCAATGTCACCTGAAGCCGCGGTTGATCTCGGATATCCTCCATGCGCTGTGCACGTCGAAGCCCATGCGATGCACCTCGTTTTTGAAGCGGAACGTCACATGGTCACCTAGGAGACGACAGATTGTGGCGTAGTCAGAAAGACAGAACAAGTAGTGGAACTGTAGCATGCTAATGATTTGCTTAAGTATTATGGGTTATTGATTGCCTTGTGATACGATCAGGTGTCATCAGCTGTAAACAGGTGTGTTAGGATTGTAGGCAAAACTCACGCGGTAAGAACTGTCATTTGAACTATGCAGGTCTGAATATGTGTGCGAATCAGGGGCATCTGTGCCTCTAGGCTAGGAGAGTATGCATGAATAGCGTGAGCAACAAGTATAGCCTGTGTACGTATGAGATCATTCCTTTTTGTGAATGCATGAAGCCCAACAATGTGCTCTTATCTGTGGATGTTTGTATGTGTGTGTATGTGTGTGTGTGTGTGTGTGTTCAGCATGTAAATCACGCTGCTGCTGCTGCTGCTCCTTGGTGTGAGAGTGTGTGTGTGGGTGTTTGTGTTTGTGTGTGTGTGTGTGTGTGTGTGTGTTACCTGCTCGGCAGATGTCACCGTGGGCCTGCTGCTGCTCATCAGCATGGGCATGGAAGGAGAAGGCGAACAACTGATGCAGCTGAGAGGGCGGGTGCACCACAGCCCCCAGACGCTTCAGCCAATCCTGGCACTGCTCTGCCTGTGCAAACTGACACCTGTGCCCCGAGGGGAGAAGTCAAAGGTCACACACACACAACTTACACACATCACAACTGCCAGCCATCACACATCATCAGAGAAATACATCAACCCCTGAGAGGAGCTTTGTGTATCTTCATCATAATGTTACAACAAGCTACTCTGCATAAGACACGTTTTACGACACTTTTCGATTGGTAGTCTCCCATAATGGAACAGCAGTGCGGCCATCTTTAAGGCCTTTTAAGTGGTGGCATATTTGCTCTGTACCTGATGACCTTGCAGTCTTTGCAGATGACCTGCAGCTGAAACATGTCCCGGCACTCCACGCTCTCGATCAGCTGCAGGGGAAGCTGGGATTCAGAGAACAGACAGAGAGAAGGTCAGAACAGGGTTAAGGGGACGGTAAGTTATTTGGCAGACGCCTTTGCCCAGAGCCACGCACATTTGCATTTTTGAACGAGAATCAAACCCATATCTGTACTCCACTTAGCTGCTATCAATGCTAACAGCTGTGCTACTACTACTTCTACTACTATCAATGCTAACAGTTGTGCTATTACTATTACTACTACTGCATACGTTTTTGGTTAGAAGTAGTGATAAGAAGTTAAGGAAGGATGGAAGCCATTGTGGATGTAAGAGGTCCTTTTTATCAAAGCGGCAGCCTCCTTTGGAGTTTAAGAAACAGGGCAAGTAGACAGGCAGGCCTGCGTGAGAAGCCCAGACTGAGGGCAGGCTAACTGAGAAACGCAACAGTTGCTCCACTCTAACCACACTAATTTACCAGTCTGCGGCTCAGCGGCTCAGCGGCCCAGGCAGAATGACAGGCTGAGAGAATAGCAGATCGTGACTGACTCAGCGGTGCAACTACTCTGTGTTTATGCAACTGCTTTGTGTGGGTGCTTCATTCCTGCGGAGCTTTTAATATCAGGTTGAACCAAATTCTTTCGGGGGAAAGAAAACTGAATCAGATAAATAACGCCAACACAGTACAAGACAATGTTGTTGATGAGAGAAGTCATGCAACAAGCGATGTAAGGACTTCTCTTCAACAACTGTCAACTAAAACATTCTCAAACTTACAAGAGTTCAATTCTCATTCATTCTGAGTGAATGAAAATAGCCAGGAACAATCAAATGTCCCCCCCAGGGTGAGTGCATGTTAATTGCTGAGATGGCTTCCACAACAGGCACACACAAAAGCAAGATGCATTATGGGGCCTGAGGTTTCCTCCGCTCTCCTCACTCAGACATTCAGTCTAGTGTGTAGGTGTGTGTGTGTGTGTGTGTGTGTGTGTGTGTGTGTGTGTCTAGCTGTCTCTGTCTCTGTGTGTGTGTGCGTATATGCATATTTGTATGTGTAATTTGTCAGTGTGGGTTCGAGTGACTTTAGTTGGCGACTGGTGTCTCTCCTCAACATGCTGATGTGTGCGACTGACTGCTAACACCGCTGGGTCAGCTGCGGTGCTGCTGTCATGCTTGTGGCCTTGCGTTCAACGCTGTCTCTCCAGTACAAACGGCCCAACGCATGGACCCTGTTGACTGCGACAGATGCACAGCATGAGAACAACACATCACATTCACACGTGCGTGCGCGTGTGTGTGTGTGTGTGTGTGTGTGTTTAGTCTTGAGTCTATCTGTGCTGACTGGACATGAGTATGCTGGGAGATAGAGCCATGCTGATAAGAACCTCAAGTGCTTCCTGTGTCAAAAGCAAAAGTGTGTTCACTGTGACCTACATCTCTGCTTTTTTGTAACACTTTTACTCTGACAAAAGCCATCAAATTTAGCAGACTCCTTACTGCTTGTTCTGAAGCCCGAGAGTCTACCAAGCTGCTCTCTGAAGAACCAATACAGATCCACACCCAGTCAATGACTAGTGGAAAGTTTTCAACAAGCATCAAACAAACAAGCATCCGGGCACTGTCATTTTGAAATTGTTTTTGTTTTTTTCCAACGAACCCAATGAGCCAAATACTGACCACCCCTCTCTTCAGTCTATTGGTCTGAGGGTTGCTCCCTCACTCTCTCTTTCACTCTCGCTTTCTTTCTCTCTCTCTTTCTCCCTCTCCCTGCTGCAGTGCCCTTCGCTGGCTGAGAGGTGCCAGGCTGTCGCTGCATGACTTGGCTATTCCCAGAGCCTTACATCAGGCTCCAGTAACCCCATGAGTCACCCCCCTGTAGCCTCACGCCACGCGGCACTCTGACAGCACAGAGGCTTATAGACGTGGGTCAGAGCCGCCATCTCTAGCTGTCTATACCACACCCCTTCACAGCAGTCGAGCCTGTGCATTATGTCTGAGGAACAGCGACACAGACACACACACAGACACAGAAACACAAACACACACACACCAAGAGTCCCCATGCATACATTGTGAAAAGTACTCTAAAGAGCTGATGTCAGCTGTGTACACGAGGAATTTGTTTTGCAAAGTGAAGGGCTATGCATGCGAGTATAAAAAGTGTTTGATGGTATGGTACATGGTCTAAAAATAAACAAGGAGTCCCAGTCATGTGCAATGATGGTTTAGGTGACCTTACTCATTATGGTTGAGAAATTATATCTGTGAGTCCAATGCCACGGTGCAGCAACATGCAAATACTGCTGTCAGTGGTGCAACAGTTGACAGCAATTCTGTTACGGCAAGAGTTTGCAATGTTTAAAAATGCTGTTCTGTCTACGTGGTTTGGGTTTCATTTCCTGTGGTGTAGAGACACAGAGGGAGCAAGAGACAGGGAGAGAGAAAGACAAAGAAAGTAAGAAAGAAAAGAGAGAAAGAGAGAGAAAAAACACAGAGAGAGAGAGAGAGACTCTTCCCAAGCGCCCCACCCACACTCACATTGACGACACTCTCTTTGAACTTGATGTGCAGCCGGTAGCTGGACATGGCGATAATGGCATCTTCTGCTCTGCCAACATACTCCACACACTCCCCATGAAGCTCTGAGAAGGGGACCTGCACGTGACGCGCGCACACACACACACACAAACATCAACACACACACACACACCACACAGGAAATACAGACTTTTCTTTTGATGTTTTTCAGACTGTGCTGAGTGCCAGCACCCAACTGATACTTACAAAGACATGTAATTTATGTGCATTTAGTTTGTGTCTGTGTGTGTGTGTGCGTCCCACCTGCAGGTTGTCTTCCTCCAACACAGGGCCCTTCCTGGAGAGGGTTAGGCTGGCCCTGCCGGCCTCTGGACTCTGCTGGTCCTCCTCATCCTGACAAACAGGAAGACCTTGTTCAGAGTTGGCATTACTACCACGCACCCACATCACTGCACTGGCACTAGTCCACCACTACCACCTCTCCACTGGCATCCAGACTAGACGCCCCCCCCCCCCCCCACACACACACACACACACACACACACACACACACACACACACACACTTCCCCATAACTTCACTAACATCCTCACTGGGGTACCACTGAAGAAACAAGACTACAGTGGACCCATGTCACAATTTTCCAGGAAGTAGTAAGGCAAGCAAAGGTTCTGATTCTGCCACTGTAAATCAGAACCTTACTGGATGTCATCAGTAACGCCTGTGCTTATCTTGCTACTTCATAAAAAAACACCTGCTGCGACACACGTCCATAACTAGACATATATGCAGGTTAGATGTCACACCACATCCTTTATGTGTTGTTATTGTGACACTGCGGTTGTAATACCACATCCTTTTTTGACCTGTTTTTCTTCACATGATGTTACTGAGACTAATCGAAGCAAACAGAGGTTTAGTGGTAGTGGTGGTAGCAGGTTGAACACATGGCTACTGCGCTCAACCTGTGACACAGTCAGGGTGTAAGCCATGGCGGAAGCGAGCATTACCATGGCTCCCACGGTGGAGAGAGAGGGGGGGTGGGGGGTGGGGTCACACTTGTGAGAACACCAGCCCTTTGTGCTGAGGGGAGCGCGAGGCTGGCAGAGAACACGGATCCCGAAACTCAGACAGGAGGGTCACACGGAGAACTGGAGCAGGGAGAGACAGAGAGACAGAGAGAGAGAGAGAGAGAGAGGGGGGAGAGATGTATGAAAGAAATGTAAGGAATACCTCAGCATTACATCATATAGCACCATTTTATTTTTTTTTTAATACATAATAACAGTTCCATTCATTTGAACACCACTTCATGCACCCCCTCTGCTTTTATTACGTTTGGGTGAACAGTAGAGTGCTTCTGTACTTGGTCCCAGGCCTATGACTGGGTGAGTAGCTCTGCTTGTAAAACTGCAAGCAAACAAGTGACTTCAATCTGCAGACTGGGAGAGGCCGTCTCCACTCCAAGCACCAGATTTATAGATACATACACACAAACACACCTCTGACCCTCACTCTAACCTCGAGCAAAAGTGCTAAAGTTAAACAGCCACCCTCCTACGTCGGCCCTTCCTACGACAAGGCATTCGGTTCAGACTGCTTGCTCAATCTCTGAGATAAACACACACACACACACACACACACACCACACACACACACACACACACACACACACACACACACACACACACACACCCCTGACATACCTGCGTATACCTTTGAGAGATAAAGAGGTTGTGTTTAAAAGAGGTTACAAGATCACAGGCTTTCACCACATATATTAATCCTATGCCATGCATTAAAGGACCATACCCTCCAGGCCTTACCTACCAATCAAGCACAAACATACACACACTGACTATGTTGCAATCATGTACTGAAGAAAACAAAACAAAACAAAAAAACATTGGTCACAATTGAGTAACAATACAGTGCATTCCATTTTGAGGAACTTGAGAAATGTCAGATGACTGTCTGATAAAACTCCACAGTAAGGAGGCAAGTACTTTGAGGAGGGTGGAGGGCCAGGGCTGGCAACTGATGGGAGCTGGTAGGGTTTGCCCAGCCAACCTCCAGCAGGGTTCCAGCTCCCCACCAGGTCAGCCTGCTCCCACGGCCCAGCCACATAGCCCCAGAGTTGGGACACCGCCTCCAGAGTCACCTGGGACAGCCTCCACTCTACCACTGCCCTGGGAAGGAAAGACAAGGGCCTGAATGGCACAATGAAATAAAAGGTCCCTTTTTAAATTGTTTAGTCAGCACTCCCAGCAGAAGTAGAAGGCATTGTGTATGCACTGGACTCTCCTTTCTAAAAACGTGTTAGTCAAGAATAACCTTAGCTAAAGAAAGAGAGGAAGAATCCGGAATCTTGTCTGGAATCTTGTAGAAATAAAACATTCCTACACACCCACTCCTCAAAAAAAAAGAAAAGAAACATTCAGGTGATAAACCAGGAGCAGAGGTGAGGTAGCACTTGGGAAGCGTGATGAGCAGTATGTTAGTGTGAGCATCTAGTATTCCACAAACAGTGAGACAGTGGCAGAGTGTACGTGGAAATGCAAACACTGCAGCGGTGGCAATTCCAAAGAAGCAGAAACACCTCCGCAATGTGCTGGGAATCACAAACACATCTAATCACACCAAGACTGAACAGGGACTAGAAACCAGATAACTGCCAAAGAAAATCCCAAACGCTCCCCCATGTACAGAGGTCAAAACAGTCTCACGGCTAACTTTGTTGTTTCCCTCAACCACAGTTGCTAACCAGTTAGCAATGCAGTTCGTTGGCAACAGCCATTTACATAGCATCCCACAAAGTTAATGACAAAGTTGCTAACAAAGTTGCACCCCTGATTAGTTAAGTAAAGTGAGGAACCCTGCATGGGTGTACCTCCACTCAAAACAAAAGTGGTACTTGGCATTGCATTCCTGAACTTCCCTCTGCAGCAGTCTGACGGTATGTTCCCTGTACATTACATAAGACATTTCCTACAAATGCTTCCCATTGCCCTTCCCCTCGTAACTCATCCTTGCCTGCAGCATTCAGGTGGGTAAGAGATTGACTCCACATGATAATGACTTACCTATAACCCAGACACCTAGTCAGGTAAAGGTTCCAACTTGAAGCAGTGAGAAATCTTACTGAGGAGCCTGATCAAGCTGTGCTGTGGTTCAAGAGTTCCTCTACAGTCATTGCGTTTTAATAAGGTGTGACTGCAATGAAAGTGAAAGAAGCACAAAAAATATTGGAGTTTGTCCTTCCTCTCACTCAACTGGTTAAGTGGCCTAGATGCTGACAATCCTCACGTCACAGGATCAAACGCCGTCAAACAATAAAAACATAGCCCTGTGCTCCTTAGTGTCCGCCCAGTATGGCTCTAACGTCACCAAACGTAGCCCTGTTTGTGATTCTCGTGGTCGTGTCTCCAGGCACGCCGGTCCAGTGGACTCCCATTCTCTCTTCCTCATGATTCCTCTATGCTGCACGGTCTCATGCCACACAACTAATTAACACTACGGCACAATCATCTCATTCACATCTCCGTAGGTCACAAAATATCTTAGCTATGCCAGAGGAATGCAATGGCAAAGGAGCAGGCCATGGCAATGGCAATGATGCCTGCTGGTCCAGTCACGAGGGTGTGCATCTGGCATTCCATTTTTTGTTTGTTTGTCATTGTCATTGGTTAGTTTGTGTGCTTTTGTTGTTGTTTGTTAATGTTTCACAGGGGCCGTGGTAAGTGAATGCCCACAGAGTATGTGTGTGTGGTTTGGCAAGAGCAAAGTGCAGACTGTTATATAATCTCAGATCAGTTGTAGTAATTGAGCACACAGATAGCCATAAACTACGGAAAGAGCGACAGCTCAGATACCCCCATAGCGCCAGATGAGCTGCCCTACCCAATGATAAGGCCAAGCCAAGCAAAGCCAAGCCAGGACAGCAGCACACACACACACACACACACACACACACACACACACACACACACACACACACATAAGCTTCCACACATCCACACATGCATACTATAAACACACCATTCTAAATGGTCTGCTGCACTTGAAATAACAGTTCATTCTCTGACTTCTTAGGCTAAGTACAAATGAAACATTCTCTGCACAGTATGTACAGCTAGTATGTAGAGAGAGCCTAAAAGCATTCTTTGCATTTGTGAGTCCATACGCAAAGAATCCTGTCCAGACTGGACAGGATCCAATTGTGTTTTAATTTGATCTTTGGCACCTGACACGCTGCTGCTGACCCCTGGGAGTCCCTTGACTTTTGCCCTCTGTGTGCCCTCCCTTCTCAGGTAAAGCTGGATTAGAGAGGAAATCTGCCTGAGCAGAGGTAGAGAAGCGACAGTCCTGGAATCTGACGCCCTCTGACCCTTTCAGTGACACCGCCTGATGGACTCGCCTTGGTGAATTCCCAGTGCAGGGAGAGACTAACTACAAAGACATTAATGGCAGTATCGCTTCGTCCTGAATTTTAAAAAAAAAATCTTTTCTCAGGCCATGATAAAAGGTCAGGTCAGGAAAATGCCTTATCCAAGCTTTTTGGAGCTGCAGTCCCGATCAAGTATAAGACCATGGGCAGAGCCAACGCTGGATAACATCTCTGGCACTGAGCCGTCTGCAAAGGATCGACCTCACCTGGGAGTATTAAACAAAAGCTTCCAGCCCTGGAGAGCTGGCTTGGGGCCACGCTGCAATCCCGGCATCAAGTTAACCTGTGGGTAAACCCAGACCTGGACACTTCCTGACAGAGTGAGCGAGGGGGGCGAGAGGAGAGTGGGGGTGTGGGGTTGGGATTGGAGCGCTCAGCCTGAGAGTGAGCAGTGAAATAATCAGCTTGGTGTATCCGGCAGCCTGCAAATCTCCCTCCTCCAGTGAGCACAGTCACTTGACTGCTTGAAGTTTCACAGAGGGATCATAATAAAAGTGGAGGAGTGGCAAAAGCAAAAACAACCACTGTGTCATATGACTCTCACATTACTGCATTCAAGGGCTTAAATTTAGTTGCAAAAATGACCTTTCCATCATGAACATAAATCAACAGCAATGCACAAAATTAAACACAATTGAGACTGTTATTTCCATTTTGCTCTTTTGATTGCTTTAAAATGCTGTAAAATGCACTAAAACTTAATTCACCAACCACCGTCAACCTCACTTCAAATTCAAGAGGAAAAAAGGAAAACATTTAAATGCACAACGTCCACAGTGTACTTTTGTCTGATGACAGAGAACCACATCAACCAATCTTAAGAGTTATTACCTGGAAAGCTGAAAAAAAATTCTTGCTTGGTTCACAGTTTGACTTGTCGCATCTTGCAGGTGTGTTAATTGATCCTAGTAGTCAGGCAATGGTAAGATTATATCTGTGAAAGAAATGAATGACGAATGATAAAAACGCATAGCTGACCCACCCCCACCTGCCGTGCATTCATACGAGAGAAATTCATTCTCAACAAGATAGGCTTTTTCCTACCTTGAAGTGTCAGGGGACACTTGAGTTCTATAGCGAAAAAAATTCCACACAGGCTTATTTGCAGTGATAACTCTAGCGTATAGCCTATATTTTAAGCATTTTAAGATTTGTGTTAACTAATGAGAAACATATGAAACAGTCAGACTTGACAACTAATATGAAATGAACCACAGACAAAACCAAGCTAACCCGCTTTCAAAATGTGCATGTCAAAACACATTGATACATTTCATAGAGCGAAATTTTTACCTTATGAATCTGAAGACCTGCATTAACGCGAGGCTACTACACTAAGTATTATTTTCATTTTATTTCAATGAAAATAGCCCGCAGTGTGAGATGAGTCTGCAACGCTATACTTAATATCTAAACTGACAATGTAGCTAGGTTATGTTAATATTCTCTCGCTAGATAGCTCTCTAGCTCACTAAATGCTAACTAGATAACGTTACCTATTTGATTAACGTTAGCTGGCAAGCTAGCCAAGCCAGCTATCGTAGCCGTTAGTTAACTAAACTAGCGATAGCCTGCTAGCGTTAACTTCTGTGAACATCTAGCTACTAGGCGAGACTGGGTTTACACATTATTGACAACATAAGCAAGCGATAAACAAATTAAATACTCACGCAAAGTACATCTAATTACAATGTATAGCTTCATTAAAGAGTGCAGATTATGTGAACTTATATATCTATAGTTTTATATTTTTTTTAACGTTATGAAGCTAAATGGTTTTCTACCGGTTGACACTGACAGCCTCGTTATTGTTGTTGTTGTGGTAGAGGGCGGAACCCAAAACGGAGGCCGCTGCTTTAACACATCGATGGCAAAATACTCCAGACACACTCACCTAGCATTGCATTCTGCACATGAATCCACTTTCTCCACGTATCTGTTGAAATTGGGTATGAATACTGCAATTAACAGGATGTAAACAGTACTTTCTTAATCCGTCCTGTTGGAGCTAAGCCGCCGCCATCGCTTTCTACCAACACTAAAACGAAATGACGTAATGACGTAAGATACACTGCTCTGACGTGCATACGTGCTAGTACGCGAAAGAGAATGTAAACAGTGGCTGGATATCAGCTGATACAACAGTCACAGCTGATACACTGCCGAGCCGTAAACCACAGCAACCTTTGTCAAACCTCTTTTACTTAGCTCAATTACGTACAAGATAAATTATTACCTTTAGAAAACCTTAAACATGTGCGCTACTTCCGAAGCATTCCAGATAAGCGCTTTCTAAATATAGGACTACAACAGACTGGTTACACCAGGCTACTCTGCTCTAGGCCTCGGAGTAATTTCTACAAACCCCAAACATTAGTAACAACAACCAGGGTTTTCTGCCTATTCAAGGCCACTGAGTCCGTTATTACATGTAAAAACATGTTTCATAAAACCAACGCCTAACTGTAAACAATCGGATTAGAGCGGACGTGTTTATAATAAATCCAGCTTTTTGCCTGACAGCTGAGGAGAAGAAAGGAAAAAAAAACAGAAGGCCAAAGCCTATGGATAGAAAAATAAAACAAACATTCACTTTAGTTGAGTGAGCAGAAGTGACACCGAGTTGATATGAAGAATCGTGATTTATTAGATTTCCCTCCACATTATTGTAGCCTAGTAATATTCATAGCCTAGCAAACTATATAACCAGAATTATTAAGTTACCTTACA
Organism: Tenualosa ilisha; assembly: GCA_015244755.2. Taxonomy (NCBI): domain Eukaryota; kingdom Metazoa; phylum Chordata; class Actinopteri; order Clupeiformes; family Clupeidae; genus Tenualosa; species Tenualosa ilisha. Next base: position 727,205 of record PYXC01000993.1, on the reverse strand, counting down.
AAACACAATACAAGAACTTAGTCGAAATCCAAATGTATTCCCTTTAGAGTCTTATACGACTGCTTTAATCTAGACATGGAATTGAAAAGAATGCAAAAGGAAATGAAAGCGGCTACTTATAAATTCATTTTTCTCAGTCTTTTTAGACATAGTGCACGTGGCTTAAGACCAGTATCCCCAATAATCTCTATAATCTCAGCAAGTGGCAAACAGTGAATCAGGAGTCATTACACTTGACCATTATTATTTTCTCTAATATAAAATGGCTGCCATATATGCATATACCATGTTTTTTTTCCTCTGGAGAGTGATTATTAAACCAGCCATGCATTCATACATATCAAGAATCTTCCACTGGACTTTCTAAGCCTCTTCGCTATATTGTTTTAAACCCTTTTTTAAAGAATTTTGAAGGAGCACAGGAAATGTACACCAAATTGAGCACAGTGACAAAGTATACACCAAGTGAGGGGCACCATGACATAAATGGTCCCTTTCCTGGTCATCTTTTTTTTTTTTTTTTTTAGAAAAAATCTAAAGCTTATCAGTGTGGTCCAGCTCCATGGTCTCTAAGTGGGAACCCATTCATTTTTATCCTAAAACTCCCACTCAAGAGTTTCCTCCCTGTTGGCAGCCCGCTCAAGCCGATGGATGATGATGTCCAGATTGGCCTTCTTTGCGCTACGCTGCTGGGTGCTGGGATCATTCCCAAGGCTCTGCTGACCACCGGTTTGCTCTGCAGCAGCTTCTGAGGTAAGTGGTGTTGGTGTGATGGATGAGGGGAGAGGGGAGACCGGAGGTAGAATGTGTGTGAGAGACGACGAGGAGGCAGCAGCAGTAACAGCAACAGCAGAAATAGCAGCAGCACTGGCTTTGGGTTCAAACCCCTCCTTAAAGCTGGGAGAAAATGTCTGGTCCTCTGATACATGGTGAACTGGCAGAGTTCCTGGGAGTCTGTCTGGTTTTGGGAGGCTAGCTGATGTCTCCCCACACTCTCCCCTGACCTCCTGCTTGACTCTCGAACACAGTCGAGGAGATGGGTTGCTCGAGCTCTCTTCCTTCATGTCCAGTCTGCCTGCAAACTGCACGCCGGTGGAGATGTATTTGGTTGGGGGAGCGTCTTCCTCGGTCTCTCTTGGTTCCCAGGGTTCCTGTTTGACAGTCACCAAGCCTACAGGCATGCTGAGGGAAAAGTCACCCTTGAAGGGACTTTGGCTACGATGCATCTGACTCATCTCTTGTAGTTCAGTGGGGAGAGCTTTGAAGTTGTCTGCTTTAAGCAGCTCTCCTTCTAAATCTCTTCTCATACGAGACCTGGAGCATGATCAACAATCAGAATGTAAAAAGACATTTTTCAGAGTGAAAGACACAAGTACAAGTACACTTAACACATATTTTCTGTGCCATACTGATAGCATTAGTATACTAAGTGAATACTGAATAATACTGAAGTATTATTTTATTAAGTACTATTGCTTTTACCCAATTAAAAAGCTAATTTTAAGATAACTTGTGTAGGATCTCCATGTTATTTCAGCATCCTAACCTGTAGTTATGGAACCAATTGATGACTGTGCTGATCTTGAGACCCAGCTGGGTGGAGAGTCTCTCTATAGTGCTTTGGGAGGGGTAGGGCTCCAGCTGGTAAGCTCTCTTCAGGGCCTCCTTCTCCTGGGTGGCAAGCACCACTCTGGGCTTTTTGGCTTGACTTGGGTGCGAGGAGTCCAGGCTGGAAGCAATGTCTGAGGTGTTGGCTGGCGAGTATCTGTCCAGGCCTGAGCTCAGTAAATTATGGTGTCGTTTGAGGCAAGCTGGAAAAGGAAGAACATTCCTAAGTCAGGAAGAGTCATCTTACCTGACATGATATGTGAAGCAACAGACAGAAATAGCCATCTGTGGCATCAAAAGACCCCCTTTCAGTAAGAGTCCTTTTCCTGTTTTTCATCTGGTTTTACTGATTGTTTGAATTAACCCCCTACCCTATACACACATTCACACACACATAAACACTCATGTCACTCCGACCTCTGTTGTCCATCTTCTTCATTTCTCTCAGCTTCTCGACGTTCTGGGTGTCTTTGAGCCACAGCTGCATACGAACGAAGGGCTCCCTGCCCTTAAGGCTGAGCTTGTTCCAGGGTTTGGGTCGAGCCAGCAGGTCAGACACCGAGCCCTGGGTCAGGCCTAGGATCATCTCTCCAAACAGACGCTGACCTGAGAACATACACACACACATAAGAATGTCAAATGTCAAACAGTAATACTGGTATAAGAATAAATGCAATGTTTTGCATCTTAGTTTAATCCAGAATTAAGTTGTAATTATCTTATTTTGCACTGGAAAGACAATATTGGCACTGGTATTTTACGCTTGTACTGGTTTGTTCACTGGTTTACATGATATGCTTTGCTGTTACATGATCACCAAAACCAATTATAACTGTTCAGTGATATCCAGCAGCATAACTCCGTGAGCCATGGTGATGTGTTAAACAAATCAATAATTACACTGTGCTGAAATACATTGTCTACTCTAGAACACTGTCATACATAAAATGTCTTCTGTGTGTCTTCTTCAGCTGACACACTTCTTTCCCTTACCGAGGTTATTGCTGTTGAGAACCTCCTTCACCCTTCTGGTGATGCTGACTGTGTCTAGCTCGGGAGACAGGATGGCTAGCTGCTGCACATCCAGGGCTGACAGGGGAGGGTGGGGCAGCTCAAGGGACCCCAGGCCCACAGGACCACTCATATGCTGCTGCTGTTGCTGTTGCTGTTGCAGTGGAGGCTGCTGGTTCTCCTTGCTGCTCTCCAAGCTCAGGCTGCTCGGCTCGCTCTTGGGGCCAGCCTGCTCCTCACTGGGGCTGGGGGAAGAGCTTGCTATCCCTGGGTCAAGCTCTGGAAGTGGTTAGTAAAGAGGCATAAGCATCATAAAAGTAGTAAAAACAGTAAACAAGCAAACCAAAAAACAGTAAACAAACAAACCTTCTATACTACTTGCTACATAGAAGTCATTATTCTGTCAAGGTCAGAATTGTCTAGTATGCCATTTTGGAACCACAGGTACAGGAACCACCTCAGAGGTACAACAGATTTTGACTTGGAGTCAAGCACAACTGCTTTTTATTTCTATGATTCAGTGACTGCAGTTACGTGGGATGTGGACAGTGCATTCTTGTGAGACGTGAGTGTGTTGTTGGTCTAGAGGAGACTACGGTACATACCCTGGGAGGGGTTGTTTGGGGGACTGGGACTGATGCTTTGGCCCAGCTGGTCCTGCATCCAGAGCTGCATGCGGATGAACGGCTCTCTGCCCTTCTGGGTCAGCTTACTCCAGGGCTTTGGCCGGGACAGGATGTCACTCACACTACCTTGAGAAAGGCCCAGCACCTGCATAACAGCCCAATTACATTAGCTATTAAAATAAATAAATACTGTGTATGAGAATTTAGTTACTGCATATCAGGATTAGTTATGAATTATTTCATGATGAACCATTGCATTGCAATGTTGATATTCTGGTCTAACTTTCTTACAATCAACAAGGTTATAGGGAGTAATATATTCTAATATTGGTACTTGTGTCTATACGGTTATGAAGGTGTCATTGGGCATCCAGATACACACCTTTTCCCCAAAGATGCGCTGGCAGATGCCCTTCTGTGCCAGCCTGTCTTTGACTTGCCGCGTCAGCAGGACTGTATCCACCTGCTGGTGTGTAAAGGTGTCATACTGATCTGGGGTCAGTGGGGGAACAATGGTTTTGGGTGGGCGTGCCACATAGGCAGAGCAGGGCGAAAGGTGCTCTACTCCCTGGTCCTGTTCTTCCTCGCCAGGCTCAAGCTTGACCCTCACCATGTGTGCCCCTTCACCCTCGCTGGACATGCCCTCTTCTTGGTCTCGCTCTTTACTGAACGGCAGGCGTGACCAAGGGTCTAGCCAGGACGAACTCTGACCCACAAAGGCGGACGCAGGCGAAGAGGAGGAAGTGGTGGAGGACAGTGACGGTGACACAGAGGTCAGGGGATGAGACATGGCGGATGTGGCCGACCAGTGCCCGCCCTGGTAGGAGCTGGTGTCACCGATTTCACTCTTGACTTTGCGTATGATGTTCTGGACAAAGTCCTTGGGGGAGATGACGCTCAGCGGCGTCTGCTGGAGGACCTGGGGGTTGGAGGCAATGCCGACGCCGACACCGACACCGGCATCTGCACCGGCCCCCTCCTGCTTCACCGCCGGAGGTCGAGGCTCTGCGGCAGCCAGCGAGCTGCTGGAGGTGGTGGTGGTGGCTGTGGCGGCGGCAGTGGTGGTGGTGCTCCAGTGGCACACTGCCATCTCCCGCAGGGCCTGGTCTCGCTGCTGGGCCACCATCTCCCGCCGCGCCTGCTCCAGGATGGCCTTGATGGTGTCGTCGCTGTCCCCCGTTCCGCTGCTGCTTGTTCGCCCAGACGAGAGCCTCCCGTTAGGGCCCGAGACAGAGCTTTTTGACGCAGAGGTGTCCTCACCTGGGACAAAATGATCAATCACATGAGTGGATTTAATATTCCCCTGCTTCAATAATACTGCATGCACAGCTGCCAAAGTCTGCTCAAACTAATCTGCAAAACTCTGAAACTGTACCAACAATATTCCTGTCAGGACATTGGGACAAAATTGACTGTTGCAGAAAATACACAGTATGTGTATGCATGTCTGTGTTCATTTGTTTGTTTGTTGGTTTATATAGACAGACAATGGAATTAAATTTACTTTGTCTGACCAATGAATGGATAAACTTTCAGCTGGACATCATAACAACACCAACCTTCTCTCTGGATCTCCTTCTTGGCCTGCTCCAGAATGTTCTTGATGGCTTCATCAGAGCCCGTCTCTGGAGTGCGAATGCGTGGAGTGATATTTCCTGAATGGGAAACAATCAATTACATGGGGTCCATCCTCAACCCATTCCCCTGTTGTTTGAGATCACTGAGTGCCATCAGTGGGAAAAGCAATGAGAAATCTGGTAAAAGAGACCCGTGGACCAGTAGCTGATACTAATCTATGTGGGGCAAGTTAAACTGAACCGAGTTAACTTTCCCCCATTGGTTAACTTTACCTGCTGGTTCACTTCAGTCTAGGGCTATAAAAAAACAGATCTGTTTTATGATGGTTCATGAGTGCACACACAAATTTACTTATGTACCACTCTCCTCACCTCTCTGCCGGACCTGGATGTTGCGAAGTGCTAAAATGTTCTGTTCACTGGACAGGAAGTGCTTCATCTTCAGAAAGGGCTCTTTGCCCTTGACGGTCAGCTTGCTCCAGGGCTTGGGCCGGGCCAGGATCTCACTGACGGACCCTTGGGAGAGCCCCAGTACATAATGGCCGAATACCCGCTGTCCGATGTTGTGCCTAAGCAGCTGCTCCTTCACCTGCAGGGCAATCTCCGACGTCTCCATCAGTTCACCCTCCCCTTCGCCCCTGCCTCTGCCTTCCCCTCCTCCTCCTCCACCCTCCCATGGCTCTCCTGTCAGGCCTCCATCGGAGTTATGGCTGGCCCGCGACGGGCTCCGGCTGCCCTCGGAGGACATGGCGGCCTTGGCCCCATACAGGGCCTCAGGGAAGGGCCCGAGGTGGCTGGACTCGGCCTTGATGAAAGGGGACAGAAGGGGCCTGTCAGGGGACTGTGAGAGAGGGCTGAGCGGGAGTGTGCGTGGTGAGGAACCCTGGGAGGAGGCGACCGGGTGCGGGCTGCCCGACGGCGGCGTGTCCATGGCAACCGGGAGGCCCACTGGCGTCTGTGTCTCCCGCTTCACCTCTGTCTCTACAGTAACCACAAACATAAACAGTGTCAAACGAGTTCAGATGAACTGAGAATAAGTCAGGCCCATACAGTCAATTTGAGTGTGATATCAAGGCTACATGCTCTCCATGCCAGGGAAATCCCGCTCGTGGATGTTGTCCAAGATAATCAAAGAGCAAAAACATTCCTCTCCGAAAGGCTTTGCCAAGTCCTGTCACAAACTCCCCACACAAAGGTGTTTTGAGAGTAAATACTTATGGGGATGGCCACCATTCCATTTTCACAATATCTTGCACTGCACATAGCACATAACTAATGATGCCATCACAGTTAATGAATGTGTCCATCCATCCCTGTCTCTCTCTCGCACACACACTTTTACACACTATTTTTCCCCATTCTTTACCTCTAGTGACAGACACAGCAGGAGACTCTGCCAAAGGCCTCAAAGCCATCACTGGAGCCAGTCTCTCTGTGAAGGGGGAACAGAGCTGGAACACAGACACAGAGAGAGAGAGTAAAAAAGAGGGAGGGACAGTGAGGTTTCAAGGATAAGAGAGAGTGAGAGACGTATAAAAGAGAGTGAAAAAGGAACATAAAAAAGAGAGTGAGAGGTGGGTCAGCTGGAGTATTTCAGAGCAGCTTGATTATTGTTTATATATGTGCTGGAATGCAGCGAGGCACAGAGCACATCTGCAGGCACACCTGGTTGCATACCTGTGCAAAGCGGCCATTGAGCGAGGCTTCTTTCATGGCCCGGAAAATTCTGGGGACAACAAGAAAGACACAAGATGAAACGCAGCTTCGCCAGCATGCGTGTTGACGAGTCACACAAAGAGTTTCTGCTGTTCGTTCCCTCTAATCTCTCCAAGCATTAAATCAATACTGTGCCACATCCCATAACCCAGTATGTTTTCTGCATCTCTCACCTGAGCTCTGTTTTGATCTGTTCGTAGTCCTGCTGAGATTGTAGCTTCAACTGAAGCCTCTGGAACACAACCAAAAAAAAAAAAACTACATTACCCTAAGGCATTATATCTCATGGAAAAAACAAACTTTTCAGACATAAATATTCATATTTATGTGTTCAAATATTCATTCAAATATGTGTCAGTCACATGGTTGGAAACAGATTAGTTTCCTAGTTTAATCCAGATAAGGAACCTGCAGGAGGTGTAACTTGCTGTGCAATCCATAGAAAATATTAGAGCTTAGAAGTCATTTAGCTCAAGTAAACAGGCAAACCTCATTTGGCAACTACATGAAAAGTGAGCAGTGGAATGTGGCATAATGAATGGTTTCATAATACCTCTATGCTCTCGATTTTATGAGCCAGCTGTCCCTCCAGCTGTGCAATCTGATTGGCTGTGCTCTCCTGGGCTTCCTGTAACATCAGCTGGAGTCTCCGCACCTCCTCCCTCAGCCGCAGAATCTCACGGTCTCGATCAGCGATGACCAACTCCAGCCGGGCCCTCTCCTGTGACTGACCAAATCACCAGCATGCCCAGGTCAGTGTCACAGCAATACTACGGTAATGGCTAAAGACTGAGCCCTCAATAACTACACAGCTTAGCGGAACCTTAGGAGAACATTTGTAGATCCGTAAAGGTGAAATACAGTGTGATACAATCTATAGGCGTGTTGTTTGACGTCACCTGAGGTCAACGCTGTCTGTAGGAAAAAGAAGGAGAAAATTTAATGCAACGTAAGACAGAAGAGTGAATCAGCAGCTAACATTAATGGTGCCACATTCAGTTGGTGTTAGCTGCTGGTTCACTATTCCATCTATGTTGTATCAAACTTTCTCATTCTTCTTCTGATTAACAGCATCTGGTGACCTCAAACAACAGGGTTTTGGATTGATTCACACCAAATTTCTCCCTTAACTTTATGAGAATCTAAAGATGGTCACAAAGTGTTGAACTGGGTCCCATGTCAATGTACTTACCGTTCCCACTTTCTCCCCTGGACTGAAACCAATGGAGCCATTTTGGACAGAGATGGACATGGAGGCTTTATCCACATCTTCCTTCACACTGTCCGTTCCAGGCTCTGAGGCCTCCACCCTCTGGCAGAGTAAGAGACATCTTCGTTACGAAAAATATCACCAAACTCAAAATGAACGTGGATGACTTACTTCAGGTACAAGACAATCTCACCTGGTTGCCCTTTTCAAAATTAGCGACCATCAGGTTGACAGCCTCCTTTGCTCTGCAAGTCGAGGGTAAGCAACATTTCAATCAACAACAGTACATTTGCATATGCTCAACTTGGGCATGTAACAGTAGAGTATAAAATGTGCACTTTCTGGGCATATAATTTGCTACCAATAGTCACACAATACTGTCTCATCACCCGTCTCAAAACAGCTTCACGAAAACCTTACCTGGAGGTCCTCTCTTCATCGTACTGCCGCTGTAGGTTGAGAACTTCACTCTGAGAGGACGACAAGGCTGTGGGGCAGAGGGACATGTCAACTCTGACCTTTCACCCCTCATTTGCACCATACAAGGGTACAAGGAAATTTTACTGTCAAATGCATAGAGTATGAATATAAATACAGTATAGTATGGTATACTCTTTTGATCCCATGAAGGAAATGTGGTCTCTGCATTTATCCTAATTGTGAATTTGTGAAACACACACTGTGCACAGTGAACACACAGTGAGATATAGTACACGCTAACCCGGAGCAGCGGGCCACCTGCTACACCCCTTCCCAACCCACATTTTTCCTACTGGTTGGTTTCAAGTCCGAAGCCCTAACCAGTAGGCCACGGATGCAGGAGGTAAGACATTCAGTGAAGCTGCACGTTTGGCTGGGGTTAAAAATAAGGAATGGGACTTAAGTGTGTGGAATAGAAAACCATAAGCCATTCTTTTCAGTCCTGGGGTTATAGAATGTCTGCCGGTTCCCCTTCCTTACCTGACTGGAGAGATCGGATCCTCTCCTCAGCTTTGGCCAGCCTGAGAGAAAATGTCATGTCGGTCTGTTCCGGACTTCTGGCAAAGAGCAACACAGACATCCTTACTATCTATACACATGCACACACACACACACACACACACAAACCTGTTCCTGCACAAATTCATTCTCACTGTGGTGTAGTGTGGAATCACTGACGCTCGCCAACTTACCGCTCTGTCTGGCATTGATCCCTGTGCCGCCGGGCGCTCGGGTCAGTGGGTGAGGAGGGGGAGGGTGGGGGATGCTGAGTGGGCACCATGCTCTCCTCTGTGCCCTGCACATCTGCAATAAAACCCAATAGCACAGATGCTCTCTGTTGACAGCGCCACAACAACAATCTTTGAGTGCAACAGCCCTATTTTATTTCACTGGAAAGCACTGATGCATGGTACTTGGCTAACTGCCATCAAAAGGTGGTTTTCTTTTCAGATACTACCCATTTCCCAAACCCCTTACAGAAAATTTATCCACATATAATAAAGTCGATACCCTTTGTTCAAAGAGAACAGTTCCAACTCTATTTTCTGCTTTGATGTTCCTTCATTTGTCAGTCTTTATCTACTTGACCTGAATTTAATAACACAATGATATGACTTGTAGCACACACATGTAACATGAATGTTCACTTTGCTTTTCTGAAGAGTGGTCTGAGACTGAGAAAAGGGGCTTATGACAAACAGGTCCTGACCTATGCAAGAGGACCCATTGAGCTGTCCATCCAATTGCCTGTCAAGGCTTTGTCTGGTGTGCTTTCCAAAGAGAAGGATTCTTCGAGTTTCATCTGTCTCTTTTCCAGCATGGGGTTGGGCCCAGTGTAAGACAACACGGCTAAACACAGGAAGCACAGGAGAATAAGCATCTGATAGAAACCCCCCAGTCACATCACACCCATGACATGCTGCAATGCCAAAGAGCACCACCAGAGGGCACTTTAACCTAGCTAATCCATCCAGCCCACATTTCCAAGAAATTGAACACAATAACATCAATGAAACAATCTTTTAGAAACCCCCCCTCCCAAAGATTAAACTGCTTCTTCCCAGCAAAAACAACGTGTCAGAGTGGGAGTGTGTGTGTGTGTGTGTGTGTGTGTGAGAGGGGGCAGGACACAGATCAAGCCCACTGAACTGTGTGTGTTAGACTTGGGGCTCAAATCAATGCCTCGTCAGGCTGAAATGTTATTGCTGGCCGATGACATATTGAGTATTGATAAGCAATAGGTTAGCGTGAGTGCTGACTGGCTCATGATCTCACTCAGCATTAGGTCATAGCCTGGACATGTAATGACTTCTCAGCAACTTGCCACAAATAAACAGTGTTTAGGTTTGTGTTTGTGTGTGCGTGAGTGTGTGTGTGTGTGTGTGTCTTGGACTAAAAGGGCAATCTTAAATAACTCCAAGAGAGTTTGGTTTAGACGCTCACACGTAATTGAGTCTATTATGTAGTCTTCATTTTGCTAGGGACTAATAATCCCTCAGCATTTCATCATGCACAAAAGCAGTACTACACAGCAGCAGCCGTGAACTTGACCGTTGCTGAAATTCCCATTCAGTGCTCAGAGCCCGGCTCACCTGAGACATCAACTAGCTGTTGGTACACCTTCAAGAGGGCAGCCTCTGCCTTGGCCTGCATAAGAAAGATGTGAGAATGTGAGGATCAGGTATGCATTGGGCAACATTCACGACGAAACAAGAAATACGCATGAAAGGTCTGTATACAGAAGAATTACTTTCTTTCAATTGGCTTGTACAGACTGTGTTGTTCGATTTCTACAGAAGATCTTATAAACCCTACCCTCCCTTTCAAACACTAACTGCCTTTGGAAGATGAAAGAGGAACACATTATAAGCTGTATTACAAACAAAATAAATCCAAGACAGAGTTGCCTTTCAAAGACCACTCAACACTTGACAATACATCACAGCCTTAAATGACAAGATTTAAGAAGCAGAACGAAAAAAAGTGTAGGCCTACTTTTTCTTTTTTTTTTTTCAAAAAAGTCCATTAAACTAAGCAATTTCAACATAGTTGCATCAAGTTGACACACCTTTCCACATTAACTGTCACATGATGAGATTTCAGGAATTAACCCAACAAGCCAATATCAGTGGAATGCAACTGCAGTGATTGATAAGTACTTTGTGGCAGTAGCAGTTGAGGTGCAGCTCAATTAATTTGGGTATTAAGGACTAGACCAGTGACAGGAGGAACCCTATTCTTGATTGTGAAGTTGCAGGGGGGTCCATCAGCCGAGTAATGAGCGAGTGCAATCTCAGACCTGCTTGGAAAATTACTCGAATCAATCAGAACTCTGTGATTCTCAACTGCCTCAACTCTAGCTTTTCTCCTTGTTGAGGGTTACACAGCAAAACATCCCCTATCCAGTCTGCTAAGAGGGATCAAAGGGAATGTTAAATGGGAGGGTTCAGTGCCACGGTTTGGTTGGTTTTAGGGTCACTGAAAATCCAGTTTATTGAATGGATTGCCGGTTCATGACCTAATGATGTGGTGACAACACAATTCACACAAGTCTCCAGCTTCACCAGCTGAGCAGAAGAGAGTCTGTTCCAACCCAGTGAGCTTAGAGTACATGGAACAACTATATTGACACAATTAGTAGGGTACTGGTAGTTCGTATCGAGTTATAGTGTTTAGATGTTTGAATTCCATTCACATAAATTTCACCCATTTTAGAAAATTTCACTCATTCTTGTCTTGACTCGTCAAAGACCTCAGTAAGCACATCAGATTCAGAGGGATGAACACTTAATCTGATAATAGTTGATTGGTTCATTTAATAGCCTAAACGTCTTGTGCTGGCATGGGCTTTCGTCCACCAGGCCCTAGCCCATTGTCCATTGTTTACTGATTATAGATCTGCTCTTGCATCTTTTCATGGTAATCAATACGCATCATTGTGATACATTGCTATGCTAAATCACATGCAACAATGAAGCAATCAGTATCAGCTACTGTTTCCAAATGAAATAAACCAGCTCACTGGAAATCAGGGTAAGGGTCTCGTCTCACCCAAAGATACCTAAAATTGATGTTGTGCATCAAAACCAAACAGGCATCCGTTTCCCAAGCACAAACAGTTACCAGTCACCAGTTAGCAACTTGGTTTGTTGGTAAGGGGTGACTGCATTACAACCAACAAAATAACTAAGTTTAGTTAACAATGGTGGTTTTGTAAAACCATAGTTGCAGGTGTCAGGATGCACCTCGTACTTCCACTGTACTTCCATTCTACTTTCAGGACCACCAGCCACCCATGTTCACATACACTGAACACACCCCATGTCCTTGCGTCTGCCATGGCAGAGTGACACAGGAACTATTCATAACAGGATTATGGGTTTGTTTCCCAGGGAGAATATGTGGCATGCACCGACAACTACGAGTCGTGTCTGCTGAAAGCATCTCCAAACAAATGTCCATCTGACCAAGCTTGTAATCATGATTAATATGCACACTGTTTGGCCCCCAGCTCTGCTGAGCATATAATCATGCTCTTACCCACACACTCTCTCTCTCACTCACACACACACACACACACACACACACACACACACACACACACAAACACGTCACAAAATGTACTCAGTGCAACACGTTACAGCACAGATCTAATTATGATGAGGCTGCAGTGATGACCCACAGCACGCTGATGTAATTACAGAATCTACAGTGAGAGTGAGGCCCATACAGTCAGCTAGTCATTGTTGAGACTTGAGCCAGAGTCTGGCCTTCGCCTGTAAAGTGAACACAACATGCGCAGCTTCATCACATTTCACCATGTATTGATTTTCCCCCCGAAAGAGGAGAGAAAATGACAGAATAACAAGAATCTGCTGAGAGCACTGATGAGGAAAATCTAATTATCTGGCCTAGGGAGAGTGGGGAGGGCTGGGGTGTAAAATATCGCCGTGGCCGGCTTAAAAAACCAGGCTAAAGGATGGAGAAACAATGGGAAGTGGTATTTCTCCTTCGATTGGGGCCCTATTGTCTGATCAATCGGCATTCATCACCGCAGGCACACAGCCCACGTAAGCAGTCTAGGCATTAATGGAAATAAAATTGATACGGACACCGAGACATCAAATCCCTTCTGCTATAGGCTAACCAGGGCATCCTGCGACCAATGAGCTCTCCACTGCGGAGCATCAATATTAGTTTAGAGATCTAGTAAGAGGATGTAGAGGCACTAACGGAATATTTTTTCCATTTAGTCTGGAATGGTACATCGGCATTAAACCCAAATTCAATTGAACTTTTTTTATGTGCTCAGAGTATTAGCTCATACCTTATGGAGTCACATGATAACACCAAAATTATAACTTGATCCATGAAAAATCAGGCAATCAATGTCAGTGTAATCAGGACAACAGAATAGTCTGAGTTGAGTTACAAACAGCAACAATGTAAACAAAGTCAAGTGCAAACCCAGTATCGATTGTGGTTTATTGTGTTGATGTGTCTTTATAAAATTCACTATTAGTTACCATCAGTGATTACTCTGTTGGGCATGATAGATTGTATTCATGGTCACCTTTTCGTACAGCAGCTCACACAAAAACTGAGGGCCCCCTGGTTCCCAAGCAGCCCGACTCTATATATTCTTAATCGATACAGGCTAGCCAACGACCCCTGGCCCCTGTCTGTCTGGGTCACAGGGTCATGGTGGAGATAAGGCTGTGAGCAAGCATCTGGAGGGGCGGAGAGGCCAGGGGTTAGCACAAGGGTGGGGCAGGGGTGGGGGTAGATGCGTCTGTACCAACATCCCAGTGATTTAGGAACAGGACAAACATCAGACACAACAGAGAGCAGTTTCACATCAACTAAATAGCAACGGTTGGAATCACCTAACAGCACAAGTACAAGTGCATAGGATTATGTTCATTCCAGGTAATTCCATTCCAGGTAATTATGACCTCATTCTTTCACTGGAGAACATCTTCTAGAGATACAGTGGCATGTATTTGATTATACGCCAATCAATTCAGGCCTTGTTTACAATGGATGAAAAACAAAACAGCTACTTGCTCACACACAGCGCTCCAGTGTGTGTCAGTCCTGAGCGTAAGAATGAAAAACACAAACCCATCTCCCCCAACAAACTGAGCTGAGAGCTCGCTCTCTCTTTCCGGAAGCCTCCGTGTAACTCTAGTCCCCCTGCATGGCTGAGCGAGGACAAGCAGAACAGGGAAAGGGCTTTCAGACGGTCTGCATTTAAACCAATCAATAAACTCACGATCGATACGCCCCCTCAGCCGGCTATGGGCCTTGAGGGAAGGGGGGGGGGTGGAGGGTAGGAGACCAAGCAAGCAGAGGGGTGTGTGTTGAGAGTGAGAGAGGAGAGAAGGCGGAGAGAGGGAAAAAAATCTATACTAGCATAATCAATGATTCAATTCATCAGTCATTTCGTGTGCAGCCCTCTGTCAGCATGCGCCGCATGCTCCTAAATCAATCTGATCAATCAATGCGTCGATTCCCCACCCTAGAGGACAGCTGCGGGAAACGTCAATAAATCAAACCAACCTCTATCTGTTCTGAATTCCAAACTTCTTCAACTATGAGACAGCACTGCATTTAACAGCGAGTTCTCTAAAACCAATCCTACTGGCTATAAGTTGCTTTCCTCAGGGGCTATGGATTTATCAAAGGAAAGGATACTTTTATTTTAGCTGAAGTGCATAAAACAAGTAATGTCACTCAACAGAAAAAAAAGCTGGTTGAGTTGATTTGTAATTAAATTTGTGTCTTCCAATCTTGACCCATTAACTCCCTTTATTGCCAATGATTACACAAGTTTTAGCAAACCACATGCCCACTTGCTAGCAAAGAAAGGGGGATCTCTTGTTTGCCATTTATTCTATTGTAATGTTGGAATACCTTTATTGCCTTTATTATACGTTGGTCATATAAACTCTTATTTTAGGTTCTATCAATATTTATTCATTCAAGTAATTCAGGTTCAAGGATTCATTCAAGTTCCTGAAACTCACTGCTTTTTGCCACCTCTGATCTGCCCCATATTCTAATGCTGTCACTGGCAACCAAGGTCATGATGAATCCAATACGTAATCCATTGACAGATCACACAAACTATCAGTCCTGACTACCAAAGACTGCATGTGGACTTAAGTTAAGTAGTTAAGCTTAATGTTACCACTGTCTAAGGCAAATATGTACACTGTGGGAACATCAAATAGTGTTGATTTTCCTTTGCTTTTGGATAACTTTGCTTTGATCCGACACCAAGATTCAATTCCTACCCCTTACATGTTCCCCCTCATCTGTGTGTGTGTGTGTGTGTGTGTGTGTGTGTTTGTGTGTATGTGATAATGATGATGCCCGTGTGAGAGTGTATCCTCTCAGGCGCTTTGGTCTAATAATAATCAGACATTCTGTGCACTGAAGGCCGATGTTGTGATGGAGGAGTAAATCGATGCTTTTGGTTTGATGTTGTGATGGAACAGTAATCAATGCTTTTGGCTTTGAGAGTCATCAATTTATAGACCGCCCCACTCCTATTCTATCCCATTCTACAGAAGCAGGAACGCGCATCATCACCAAACACACACACACCAATATGACACTTAAAATTAAAAGCATTTGCCAGAAATGATGTGCATTACATACTTTACCTCCCGACACAATCAGACAAGATTTGTGCTCAAATGTCAACAAAACAAACAAATCAACCTCTACCAGCAGGTCTCCATGGAAACCAGACACAATCAGTTATTGAGCATAAGGGTAACTAGATGTCTGGACCCTCAATCAAATGAGCTGTCTACAAAAAAAGAAAAAAAAAACAAAACACTGATGAGTAGATGTAGTAGTAGAATAATGAAGAGCTAATTAAGCAGACAGACTGGCAGATTATTTTACCTTTTCATATGATCTGTTCATTTGATGGATGAGAAGACAGGTTTGCAATTCAGGCAACCTTGCATGCAACATTTGTCCGTTCAAATCTCCTCAGGTTCTTTGTGTCAGTAGACAATGGTGGGGGTGTAAACTCAGTGAGATTATTATCTGCTTGGCCTAATCAAAAGTAGACTGTATGGCATTCTAAGAGGAAGATGCAGTCACAGAGGCTCCAATAAGGGCCAGAAAAGAATCATAGCAATTAAGGTTTCGGTCATAGCAATTAAGGCTTGCTTGACAAACATGACGACTGACTAGCCGAGATATTGCAACCGCAAAAAATGATTGACAGGACTGATATTCCCCCCTGTATGTATATACATATATACATACATACATACATACATACATGCATACATACATACATACATACATACATACATACATACACTGTTCCTGGTTTCAACTGGCCCCATGGCAGCTTGTCATAATACACATTACCTGTAAAATCCTTCATATTTGCATTTTTTTTTTTTAGAAAAACAACTACAAAAAAACATTGAATACTACATTTTGTCTGCCATTGGCTACAATTCAAAATATCTACCTTCACTCAAAATGCATACATGTGCATTATGACCACAACAAAAGTCCCTCTATAGAGAATCCATAATTAGAAAGATAATGTTTATTCATTGCATCAAACTCTATTAAAACATGTTGGAGCTAAGACTGCAGAATGAGTTCCAAAGATAAACGTTAGAGACAAAATGCAATGTTAAAAGATAAAAGATCCCAATACTCTAACTTAAACTGGATTATTTGGCCGACTGTTAAGTGAGTCTAGTCTACACTTAATTTACTTTAATTCACTTAAATTACATTTTGTTTTAAAACTAATACCGATAAAATCACAAAGCCTGTGTGAGGAAAAAATATTTAACATCAATGATTGTTCCATTGCGAGCACATAAGATTACTGTGTGTGCAGGTTTGCACAATTTATTCAGTGAAAATTTCACTTGTCAAAACTGGAGTGGGAAAACTGGTGAATTGTCTGACATCCAGTATTTTTGCGTTACGACATTGTTAATAATTTGTTTGCCCTCATAGCCTGAGTTATGACAACTGTATATTGTAACTGATGTGTTGGAGGACAGAGTGTGATCGATAAGGATGTTAGGAAATGTGTGCATTGGATGCATTGGTTGATTGATTCCCTTTATTGCACTGATATATTGATTCCATTGATTGTTTCTAAAACATTGATTCCATTCCATGACGGATCAGATTGATTTTTTCCCCTCATCCTTCAATTGAACACACATAAAATGTGTCACCATGGCAACAAGGTCGAAAGTGACCTGGCATGACCTGGAGACTGAAGTGGTAGCAAACAGGCCTACAAAAGAATAGTGCAAAAAAAAGCACCTAGCCTATGCCATAGCATGTCCCATCATCACTCAATGCGAAGCAGAAAAATACATGAGCTTTGAATAGCGAGACTGGATACATATTGAAAATACAGCAAACTAGTTCTTGTTTGATTTGAAAGGGGAACAGAATCACCACACCACACTGCATTTGAGGAAAATAGCCCATATCAGGTCACCATTGCACAAGCTTTTCAATCAGATTAGGGGCCATTCCCCGAACCACACAAAGGAACCTGGCAATTTTATGGGCAGACAGCCGAGGACATCCTCTGCTCCTCTTAAGGCGTGCAATCACCTGTATTATTTATCATTAAAAATAATAATGTTTAAGGGATGCATTGGACCAGACCTGTTTTTATGTTATCTGCTGTTTAATTATTTCATGATGTATGTTATTTGAGGACACGCACAATTCACGACACAGTGATTTGGTTAATATCATACTAAATGGCTAATCCTATAACCTGCAAGCTTTGAATGTATCTACATTTAACCAATAATAAAAGCTGTAAACACAATAAATACTATATCAAAATTGAGACAAAACGCAAAATTGTGACCTGCCAGGTTGCAAATGTAGTCTTTAGGACAGAATTTAATTGATAGTTTGGTCTAACTGGTTAATTGATGAGGCATCCTACATTACCATTATTACAGGCAACATGGCAGCCTACTTTTATGCAGATGTCTGCCCTGTGCAACAACAGCAGTGAATTGATATAATATTATGATCTAACGCTGCAATGAGAGTTAGTCACAGCATGGGATTCCAATTAAACCACACACAAACATAATGACCCTCCTCCCACCAGGGAACCATTAGCAGCTAACAGATTAAGACAGTTAACACGAGACTCTGGAGACAAGTTCTTCGTAAAAAAGAAAGCATTCTTGTTTTACGCCACCCTCATCTTGCAACGGCAACCTCATCTTGCCGAAGTCAAAAGATGTTCGCAATATCAGCCACCTAGTACAGCTGGATGTGATGTAGGCTAATGTCAAATGCATTTTAATGTCTTGAGCTCTTCCTCACATCGTAATGCAGCTCTTCCCATCGCGAGCTGGTGATAAGATTTGCGTTAGGCTACTTGAAAGGCTCAGCGGGTCGTTTTTGGCAAAGGATGTTCTTTCCACGCCAGGCTGCTGTGCGAGATCCACTACTGTCCCCTCTCGTCTGAACACCTGTCAATCATCCGGTCTGATGCCCACCCTGCCTTTTTGATTGACATGCGAGGGGGTAAACACAATAGCCTGCCCATCTGTTCGTCTACCAGTGATTTTATGAATATTAATAAAACGATGAACAGCCAAGCCTGTTTATGCCAATTATCTCAAAACAAAGGTATCATTTGGCACTATTCAAAACACTATTCAAAAGACTTACGCCAACACAGATTAAAGTTACATCGTGTGTATTTAAACTAATTTATGCTCTTTGCATATTGCAAATCTGAAAATAGCACTCCATAATGCACATTTGCAAATCGCACTGTATGCTGAGTGACAATGATTTTTAAAATGCTGAAATATAGAAAAGTGCTGACTGTCTGTGGCGCGAAATGCGCACAACTGAACCAGCTGTAGGGTGACGAAGAGGGTACCTCGTAGTACCGAACGCAGGTGTTTGAAGAGTAGCCTAATTTAGTTACGCCACAGTGTGCCATACAGCCTATCTGTAGAGTGAGCTAACGTTACTGTTTTTTTTAACGAATTTACGAAATAAAACCTATGTAGTCTACCAAAACAAACCTTAAATATGATAGCCCTCTGTTAAGTTATGGATAGCCAGAATGTCAAAAACACACAATGTGACTGGCGAGCAATGTGAATGAATTTGAGAAGAGACTCACCTATGTGATCTCAAATCATTGTTGCGACAAAAATGTAGTCCTCACAGGAAAAGAGTTAAAAGTTTTCAAATTCGCAACAATATGATATAATTAAGACAAGAGGAACTCGATTATCGCCCTTCCTTTACACCAACGCAATGGTATGGTAGAGCATCCTGATGGTAGTGGTGGGTGTGAGCGAGCGAGCTGCTCCAGTCCCGATCAATGATTGAACACAAAGGCAAGTGCGCCGGATCAATTTCTAATATCAGCAAAATATCCAACGCTCGCGTCTCCTAAATACAATATATACTAATCTCTACCCATACATGCAGACGACACTACCCTCTAAGCTGGTTAAAGTCACACTAACCTGTAATTGTGTGTCCGATTTTTCCTATATTGAAACATTGATCTGGCATCAGCGGCCATCTTGGGAAATAGCCTACAACCTTTCAAGTGGGCATGGTTGTCGGCTATACAAAACATCCGGTCCGGATTCAGCTTGCATGTACATCCTCCTGCAGTTTTCTTGTTGATTGCAGGATGCTAGTAGTAGCCTATGTGTTAAAAAGTTAGAGTTCATTTTTTGTTGTAAAAGTTGACTTCTCTGTAGCCAGCGCATGCATTGATCGCCATACAACAAAACATCCAAAAGATGATATGTTGTTTATTAATGCATGGGCACATTACCTAATAATTTAATTTCCTGTTGTTGGATGAAATCAAAATCCTAGTCAATATCTGATCATCTTGTTGTAGCCTCTAGCCGACTTACGCTCCCTGCACCATATCACCGTTTATGACCATTTTAAAAAGTTGAAAACAGAGGTTATTAGAGAGGAAAAACTATCCATATTCCATTATCTATACTTAACAGGCCCATATGATTGACTAAACAAATAGCAGAACAGACTGTTTGGAAGGTGCAATGCACATCCAGCGGTGGCTAGAAAGCAAGAATGACACAGAATGTCTTGATTCACCGGGAAATCATAGACACCGTCGCAGGCTACATCAATACGCCTTCTGCTCAGATAAATAAGCCTTGCTCTGAGTTATTGATTTTTACAGCAAAAATCCATTTGTGTGTTTGGGTGGGTGTGGGGGAGAAAGTTTTTGATTGCACGGGAAAAGTGTGTATGTGTGTAGGCTATGAGTATTTGTGTGTGTGTGTGTGTGTGTGTGTGTGTGTATGTGTTTGTCTCTGTGTGTCACATGAATAGTTGTAGGCCATCAGAGGAGTGTGTCTGTGTGGCAAAGAATTTTATAGGCCCATGAGAGATACGTTTCACAGAAACAAGGGTTTGTCCTTTTTACTCTTCATCTGAAAAGAAAACAGTGGCACATACAGGGACAGGGATATAACAACGATCTTGACAAATGCTCGCCAAGCATTAAAACAGCTAGTTGAGACTGTTATTGCACAACATGCTCTCTCTCTCTCTCTCTCTCTCTCTCTCTCTCTCTGCCTCTCTCTCTCTCTCTCTTCCCTTTCCTGAAGTTTGAGGTATTTTCAAAATTGTGATGATGTGACCTTCAGAAATAAACTCCAGTCACACAAGCCAACATGGCTTTTTTGATATGGTTATGGTCACTGCTTAATTATTGTGTACTTGATCAAAGAGAAACATTGCTGGCACTTGATTAATGGTTTTGTGCTTGATTTGCAACTCTGTCCTACCTCCTTTTGGATGATATGAGAGACTCAAACACACACACACACACACACACACACACACACACACATATATAAAAACAGTGACTGTTCTTGCTCTTATAAATACGTAGGTTGGAGGCAAGCCTGATCCTAGCAGGTGTGTTTATATGTTACGATGCCAGCATTTGTTTGGGTATTTATAGCAGTTTGATCCCCTTTGTTTTGCATGCTATTCCCAGGCCGCCTCACTGGGAGAACGCCTCGGCAGCAGATCCGTAGGCATCTGAAGCAGCAGCAGCAGAGTTGGCGATGGCTATTTGGGTCGTACTGTGAAATTGCTGGAGAGAGGCAAGACAGCTGCCGAGGAGCAAACGGGTGGGGAACATGGCCGGATGGATGGATGCATGCATTTGGGGAGAGTGGCAAGTGTCTCCAGTGAAAAGAAATGGCAAGGCATTCGTCATAGCTGACATGTGAAACCCTGATTGCACAATCTTACAGTTTAGCAGTTCAGTACCTGCTAAGCCACCGTAAGTCCTTGGGAGGCTATGTGGGGGTCTGGCAGCAGTGTTTTTAAAGTGACCAATGTGTTGAACTTTGCCTTGGGCCAGAACCATCTGAGGACTTGAGGCAAGTAAGGGTCAATCAAAAATTGTTAAAAATGGCCAAGGAGAAAATTAGAACATAATTATCGGCCCATCTCTCACTGTCCACAATACCATTCAGAAATGCATGTTCTGTAAAAGAAAAAAAAACATAATAGTATATCATCCCAGCAATAGTAACACATCAAATGTAAGAATGCCATCATTACTGTCACTGGATCACACTGCTTGTGACCTTGAAATGTCTTTGACATCAGTGTGGTGATGTGGTGTGCTGACTACTAGATTAAGACACATGTCAGAATTTTACTGATGTATTGTATGTATTTGTTTTACTACAGCAATGGTAGTGACACATCAGACATGGATCATCTGATGTTATGACACTAAGCGTAGAGGTGGCTCTCCCAGTAGAGATGTGATATGTGTTAGCATGACAGCCATCTCTTGTGGCTGGTTGCAATACCGGCCCTCTGAATGTGCCTGGTGCATGTTCCTATGACAGGGTAATGAATTGAGATAACAGGCAGCAATTTGCCACCAGTCCTTGAGTGGCTGGGAAACCACAGCTCTCTAGGAATGGCTCTAACCACACATTCCAAATGGGACCTTGAGAGGCAGCGAGGCTTACAAGCAAGCAGCTGTGTTCCTTGTTTGCTAACTTGAGAACGAGCACCTTCTGACTTAACTCGGACCGGGGAGTGTCTGTGACACAGTGTGTTAACACAGGGTAATGGCTGGTGAACTTGACACAGTGACAACTTGCACAAGTCAGAGGCTTAGCAAGTGTTGTTGAATGATTTCTATCTCATCTCTCATAATATTTATCCAACGATTTTATGAATTACCTTTTTGCACTTGAAACAAACTCAGTTTGATGAACTGAATAAAGTCAGAGCAAATGGTCACATTAACAATGGCTGATCCATCACTTATGTTCGCACACTGTCTCCTCCAACGAGAGGATCTATAAGTAGACTATGGGGTCTGTGATGACAAGGATAGAGCCTCCCTTTGTAGGCTCATCTGTCAGCCAGGACCATCAGAGGAGAGAACCGATGGCTGGCGGGGAGGGAGGGGGGGCTATGGGGGCTGAGCAGGACAAAAGCAGTGAATCTCCCAGAGGGATGGCTGAAGATCATGAGAGATCAAGCGGAGGGGTTAGTTGACCGTCATGATGTAGGACCTGTGTCACTCTAAACCACTGTTCTTTCCTGGCACTGGTATGAACTCTGGGACTGGGAGCATAGTGTTGAAGGGAAAAGAGGGACGGGTCGTGGCTTACCTGTGACTTCCAAAGAAGGCTTGGGTTATTTATACTATCCAGTAGAAGGGGGCACTTGTTGGGTACATAAGGCCTGTAAGGCGTGCCCCCATTGTCCCTTCTGACATTTTGGGAGCCCCACGTTATCCTCTCTGCGACCCTCTTGAGCATCAGCTATGGTGAGTAGCAATGTGCCTGTGCTCTTAATCTCTGTACTGGTACAGAGTGACAGGAGAGATGAACTCCTCTGGTGTTAGGTCCATTTGATAGTCTTTTTGAGATATTGTCATTTCTGTGTACAAAGAAACAGCGCTGTGGTACATTCGGGAGGTGAATTAAAGTGAAAAGGATTCTGGATTTGTCAGAGTGAAAACTGAGCTCTGCACTGTCATTTGATCAGTGAATGTTGATAACCAAATACCTCAAGAAATTGAGTACTTCCATGTGTATGACTGGAGGTCTCCCAGGTTTGACTAAAAAGCAACATTTTTCATCTTCAAAAGAACAACATACTGTAAATCAGAAGTGAGATCAAGATATGTCTCCCATATTGTTTCCCAGTTGGAGTTTTCTAAATTTATCCAGTAATGGAAAGCCACACATTACCATAGATAATGATGGAGGTAGTGACGCATGATGGAGTGAGTGAACGAGTGAGTGACTGTGTGGATGTGGTGGCTGCTCCCTCCTACAGTACCAGTTTTCCATCCCATATTCTCTGTTTCCCACCAGTCACCCAAAAAGGCAAAGAAGAGGACGGCGGAGGGTGCCAACTCGAATGTGTTCTCCATGTTTGAACAGGCCCAGATCCAGGAGTTCAAGGAGGTAGAGAGAGAGAGAGAAAGAGAGAGAGAGAGAGAGAGAGCATCTCATTAACTGAAGTCTTAGCGTTCTATTAGCGCTTTGCCCTAGGCATCTAATCATTTGGCTTATTGGAGATTCTCCATCTGCTTGAACTAACCTCCTATCTTCCAACCAGCAACATTCCAGAGGCTTCATGTAATCTGTTTTTCTATCAAGGATAAATTTGCCACTCAATCAGTCTGTCAGTGAGAAACAGCAATGCAGTGCATTGAACGCAGGATTTGAACCTTTGCTTTTTCCATCTGCAGCTTCATTTTCCAGCCTTTAAGAGCAACCTTTGATCTTTTCTATGGACTTTTCTATACCTCATTGTCTCATCATTATTCTCCCATAGAGCTGTCTTGGTGCTACTTATCCTTGGTCCGTGCCGTGTGCGCTATGGCATGTCACTGTTATGGACAATAGCAATGCGCCATAAATCTTACACTGACTGTCATCAGTGATTACCTCTGGAATGCTGGTATGGTCTGTGTGTGTGTGTGTGTGTGTGTGCGTGCGCATGCGTGCCTGTGTGTGTGTGTGTGTGTGTGTACGCCATTGTGGATCTCTTGGGATTAGGAGGCTAGAAGTTTTTCCCATCTGAGCTATCCTCCTTAAAATACACAAACAGACAAAAGAGTTGCACACAGACAGAGCTCTCTTAAGCCCCCACCGCCCTCACACACACACACAGCCAAACACATGTCAGATTCTTGTGTTGGGATGGCATGGCGCTGAGAGGCGTGTATCGGTTTCCTATCAGCTGTTAATGAATATCTTCATTGTTGGCAGGCCTTCACCATCATGGACCAGAACAGAGATGGATTCATTGACAAAAACGACCTGCGAGACACTTTCGCCGCTCTAGGTTGGTTTAGGCAAGTCACTACTTCATCTGAAGTAATTATAACAAAAACACCAAGAGGCCTGAGCCGTACCTGTAATGTCTCTATTGATCTTTTTTTGCGGGGAGGCACAAATAGCAAAATGGCCTGTCAATCATTCGTGAAGGGAGAGCAGCCAGAGGAATGGGGACCGGTGCAATACCCTGACGAAGCCTGACGTTCATTTTCACTGTCGGCTCTTGTTATGTTGCAGGTCGTCTCAACGTCAAACAGGAGGAAATCGATGATATGCTGAAGGAGGCCCCTGGGCCGATCAACTTCACCGTCTTCCTCACCATGTTTGGAGAGAAGCTGAAGGGTAAGATGAGGGGATATTAAAGATATTGGATTAGCCGTAAAACACAGAATTCACATGGATGTTATTTTTATCTTTCTCATTTTATTGACTGCACGTTCCTTTTGATAGACAACAATTTTTTGATAACGTGCTGTGTTTTTTTTTCTATTATCAATTTCTTGATACTGTGCTGTGTTGTGGTGTGTGTTTTTCCGTCCATCCTGACAATTCTGTCTCCTTGCTGTGTTTTTTTCCTCTTCTAGGTGCTGACCCAGAGGAGACGATCCTTAACGCCTTTAAAGTCTTTGATCCGGAGGGGAAAGGAGTGCTGAGAAAGGACTAGTGAGTCCCATTTGTTTTCCCCCATGTCACTGGGACTCTTATCTTATAGTGAGACATCTAATGAACTCTCAATACCCCCCCCCCCTCCCCACAGTGTCACAGACATGCTGACCACTCAGGCCGACAGATTCTCTGCCGAGGAGGTGAGAACACAAATACACTCTCGTTCTTTCTGTCCATGTATTGATCTGTCCATCTTTCCATTTATCTGTGTGTGTGTGTGTGTGTGTGTGTGTATGTGGGTGTGTGGCTGTCTCCCTTGTTTTGCCTCAGACTTCTCCCCTTAGACGCACACCACTCCACACAGCCTATATAAACAATCACACAGAAATTGTCTAACATACCCATTAGGATCGACCAACAGCTGGTTTGTAGTGCTCAGAGGATACCTGTTAACCACACCCTCTGTGTTCAGGCTCACATCTTATGGTGTGATATATTTTGCCGCCCTCTGTTCAGATGGAGCAGATGTGGACAGCCTTCCCTCCAGATGTAGCCGGAAATCTGACTACAAGAACCTGGTGCACATCATCACACACGGAGAGGAGAAAGACCAGGAGTAAGAGAAGGCCACTGAACGATGTCGATCTATGCAGATGAGCAGCCCATTGCATCCCCTGTGATCCTATGCATTTGTTCCCACTCTACTGGCACATGTCTATGCTCTCTTACAAGAAGCCTATGTGACTTTACACTCATTTCTTAGGGCTTAGTCACCCTGAAGTAAGGCTGTAATAACCGATAAACCAGGTGTACTCAAGTAATACACAGTGGCATGTGTTAACTCATTCGTAGTGAGAGTTCATCTCTGGTTGGTGGCTACAATGTCTCTGCTTGTGAATAATTTATTATTTAAGAAGGCATTGTTGCACACGCTTTGTCTTCCAGTAAATAAAATCTGATGCTTCAGTTCACT
This sequence comes from Tenualosa ilisha, assembly GCA_015244755.2. Taxonomy (NCBI): domain Eukaryota; kingdom Metazoa; phylum Chordata; class Actinopteri; order Clupeiformes; family Clupeidae; genus Tenualosa; species Tenualosa ilisha. Next base: position 701,502 of record PYXC01000993.1, on the reverse strand, counting down.
TCTTAGTAAAACTGCATTACTGGTGGCCAATTTTTCACTCAGTAATGTCAAAGTCAAGGTCACTGTCAATGTTGAGATGCTGAGGCTGTTTTTGCCTTCTGATTTTCCTGTCCCTCAGATCAAAGATTCAACATAGACAAGAGTCTCTGCTGCCACCTAGTGTTGCTAGTAATTAACGCAATCAACAAGTATGATGTGACTTCAAAAATAAGTAAAAATAAATAAAGGCAAATAATAAGTAATAACTTAATAATAATATCATAAGTAAAATTATAGATAACTAAATATATACAGTGCGTGTACATTCATAGGTGTGTGTGTGTGTGTGTGTGTGTATGAGTATAGCAAAGAGACAGAAGTAGAACATGTGCTTCCTGGGCTGAGTGATGGTGTAAACAGGTGAGGGCAGCGTATTGTTAGCTGTTTGGAGCGCAGTAGGGGATAAAGACAAAGCCTCTCCGACATTTCTGGCAGTGAGGTGACGTCTACTGTTACACTTCATAATCCATCTTTGCGAGACCGGAACCCAACAAGCGATTATCTCTTCAAGGCCAAAGAGAAATTTGGAGATGATGCCCAAATGTCCATTCCTGCAGGGAGACCTTGAGGCAGTTTGCCAAGATGATGGCACCCCACTGATGGCCTAGCAGCCTCTTCAGATTGAGAAGTGCTGGCATTACAGCCCAGGAGAGGAGTGGACAGAGAGCACTCAGTAGGAAAAGACGTGCACTCTGTCACATGCATGCACACAACACACACACACACACACACACACACACAAACACGCAAAACACTCTATCTCTCACACAGTCATAAACACACACACACAGACACACACACACAAACATGCAAAACACTCTATCTCTCACACAGTCATAAACACACACACACACACAAACACACACACACAAACACACACACACCCACACACACACTGGCATAAACTGCAAACTCATTCACACACCTCCACATTTGCAAACACACAACAAATTCCTCACAGAGCTGTAAGCTCGAAACAGACGTCAGCAGATGATGCTGCAGTGTTTGTGTTTAATGGGGACCAGGAGGAGGGCACGGCACCCACGCACTCAGGCAGATTTGGGGCCGGAGAAGCCCAGTTTCTTCTTGCCCTTCGCAGCGCTCACGGACGAAGCGGGCTTTGGGCTTTTGCCTTGCTCCATCTGCACCACACGCTTCAGCACGCGCTCACACAAGCTCTTGTAGTCCAGAGTCTTCTCACTGCCTGTGGGGGACAGTGCACACACATACACACACAGTGGGCTTTGGAAGACTACTTGCAAGAGATAATGTCCACACATGCATTACCAGCAGAGCAATACCAACCCACAGTTGCTGCTGTTGTTTATGGATAAAAGATGCTCTAATTGATCACAATGTAATGTGATGTGATGTGCAATATAGGCTACAGTTTGCTTGAAGGATGGATAATGGATAGTCATCAAAGAAGCCAAATAGATAGTGAAAACCACAGTATATATATATATATATATATATATATATATATATATATATATATATATATATAAGATAAATCTAAGATCTATCAGTGTGTATCTATGTGTCTGTGTCTATGTGTGTGTGTGAAAGAGAGAGTGTGTGTGTGTGTTTGTGTGTGTAAAAGAGTGTGTGTATGTGTTTGTGTGTGTGTTTGTGTGTGTGAAAAGAGTGTGTGTGTGTGTGTTTTTGTGTGTGTGTGTGTGTGTGTATTTATCTACTAACCAGGCCCATGTAGCACATCCAGCGCGGCCTCCTCAAACGAGACGGCTGAGGGGGGTTCCACCATGGAGGGGGTGAGGGTGGGCAGCAGACGGCAGCTCTCCAGCAGCATGTTGTAGGGAGGCAGCTCCAGCTCCTCTGACTGCTTGAAACTGCTCTGCAACAGCAGCATCAGCTGATCATGCAGACTGTCCTCCACAATCCCTGAGAGGGGCAGAGCAGAGGAGGAGAACAGAGAGGGAGGGGAGGAGAGGAGAGGGAAACATAAGTATGGTATTCCGCTTTCTTGCATTCATTTTATTTAATGGTAATGTTGATCAGAAAAAAAAAGTTCAGAGACTTACACTGACAATTTTTATCATGATGGCATGGCAACCATATTTACTTCACACTATTGGTTAATCTGATTAGTTAAATAACATGAGATCAAGTCAGTAAACTCTATCTTTGTGAACTGGACATACCATATAATCTTTCCCACGCTATTAATTCACTATTGGTGAATTGACATACCAATGAACTGGGTGACATTGTCATCAGTGACTTGAGCGCTGCTTCCCAGCTTGCCGATGATGGGTGAAGGGTCACACGTCATCTTGGTGAAGAGGTCAGCGATTGCTCTCTTCATCTGTTCGAGGGACTGGCTCACCAGTTTGTACTGAGCTTCCTTTTCGCCGGCTTCAGAGCGTTTCTTCTCAAGCTTTGACTAAGTAAAAAAAATGGGAACAACACATCTCTATTTTCAAAGCATGAAGTACTGAGATTTAAGGTCGATTTAAGGTTATATCATGCTCATGACAGTATCTAAATTACAGGAGCGTTTGAGTAAAGGGGAAAAATAAAATTAACCAATTTTAGTTATGCTTATACATCCACTACGTTTTGTAAGAGGGAAGACGTGTAAAATCCAAATGAGTCCTTCTCACCTCCAGCTCTCTCAGCTGACCCTTCCACTGCTCATCATGCTGCTTACTCTGAAGCTCAAACTGCACAATCTCATTCTGTTGATGTAGGAGAAACAGCCCAAAGAATCAAACAAAACAAAACAAAAACAATCAAATAATCAAATCACAGACATTCACCACTTCCAAACCTGAACACAGTGTGTTGAGATTTCGCACTATTTATTTATTATTTATTGCCAAACCCGAAACATACAAACTTGTTAAGCTTCGGACCAAATTATTATCAAATATATGAATATCAATATATGAAAATGTATATATATGAATATCAAAACCATCAAGCCCCCCTGCTACTCCACACAACCCTCCACCCACACCCTTCCACCCATCACACCACAGAGAATTGGTACAGATAAAACCAGATCATCACTTCAACAGTAGATCTTCCAAGTTACACATCAACACAGTGTGTTAAAATAAAATTACACACAAATCGCTTGATGAGTGAGGTACATAGGCTACATGTCATGTCTGCTTCTGTGTGATTTCCCCCCCTTCACCTTCAGCCTATTAATGTGATCCAGTAGCAGGGTGCTCTTGTTGTTCAGCTCGTTGATGTAGTTGAAGTGGGCAAAGCTCTTCTCCTCATTCTCCACAAAGGCCCTGGCAATTTTGCACAGGTTCTGCTCTCCGGTCATCGCCACGATGTGCTGGTGCACAGCCTGGTACATCTCGAGACTCTCTCCTCCCATTCGCTCCCGCTGGGACTGCTCAGCTTCTGTACCGGTCAGGGAAACACCACTGTCAGACTGGACACTGTCATTGGGCTATGATAGATTCAGGTAAGGCTGGGCAATTAACTGAAAAATTAAATGAACCGACATTTCGTAACCATTAATCGACGATGATTAAGCACATGACTATTAATCCTTCTTTATCATTATAATTGTTATTATTATCTATTCTGTGAACTCTGTCTTTAGATTTTGTGCTTTCCACTGTGTGTATTCCTCAATACATTAAAGTACAAAAGTACTCTACCGCAGTTGTTGCCATGCGATTCTGCCCCAGGCTAATGGCCAATATGGGAAAATATATTGTGATCAAATATTTTGTCATATCGCTCAGCCTTAGTTTCATGAGACATGGAAGCCATGTCATACTCTTCCTCCTGGCCTCCTCATCCTCGACAGAGGGCACATGTTCATGTGACTTTTGGGCCATGAACGTGCGAAGCCTCGTCTTGTGATCAATGACCCTCTGCAGCTCGGTCATCTCTACCTGGGCTTGGGCAGCCTCTTTCTTACTGCGCTCTCTCACAGCCATCATACGGGCCAGTGCCTCTGACCTGGTACACACACACACACACACACACACAGAGAGAGAAAGAAGAGAGAGAGAGAGAGACTATAATTAGAGAAGTGAACAAACATGAGACATAACAGAGCGGCAAGACCTCATTTTTAGTGCCAGGCAACCTGCATTTGTCTGAATTTGCACACACACACACACACACACACACACAAAGACACACACAGACACACACACACATTAATTAGCAAACACACGAACACATATGCTTGCCCACACCTCTGGTCATAAGCGAGAACACATTTCTCCACCAGCTCATCCATAACTTGGTGCTGTATGGCTAGCTCCTTGTTGAGCTGGTGGTACATGCTGGCCAGTGTCCCTCTCTGCTGGCGCAGGTGGTCGATGTCGTCTCGCATGGCCCTGTTCTGAGACAGCTGTTTGTCAAATCTGGTGGTGGCCTGTAACACAACGGATCATGCAAGGATCATGAAGGCATCCTCAAATTTGCCTTAGTTTAGGCAAAGTTTGTTGAAAACTTGCTTGTTAAATGATTTAAAAAAGAAAATGGGGGCACTGATTTTATCTGTTAAATGGTACCCTTTTCATGAAGACCTGTAACATGTATCCTGAAAACTACCAAGCATGCATATCTGCAGAGTATAGAGTATGTTGTCTTACTTGATTGAGACGGTCCTCCAGGATTCGAATGTGTTTAATCTGTTGGAGGGGTCTACTGAGGATGGTGCTCAGCCCTCCTACGTGCTTCTTCTTTTCCCAAATCTTGCTTTGCATTTTCTTCATCTTTAGGGCCAGAAAGAGAGAGACTGTCTAAATCCTAATGTGCCCAAACTGTATCTGGGTCCTTGTTTAGAATATAATGTAATACAGTTCAATAGAACAGATGAGGGTTACATGGTAATGACTCGAGACAAACTACTCTGACCACAACAAGATAATAAAGTCACGTGCACCAAGTGCCCCAAACTGTCTCAAAAGTGTCCCAACCTAACCTCGGCTTCTAATTTGGCAATTTGCTCTTTCTGTGTGCTGATAAGTTCCACATAGTTGTCTGTCTCCACCAGGAGGCGCTGGTGATGCTCGACAAGCGTCTCCTTTAGCAGAGGGCTGAGTGGACTCATTTTTCTCATGCTACTTTCTTGCCCTGTTCAGCACATGTATGAGAGGCAGCGTTAACATCGTCTGTGGAAGCGTGTCTACTTGTACACAGTACCTGGAATTTAATTGAAATTGAATTTAATTGAAATACATGACGTAAAGTTGCTATTACGTCCTTTTCCCCCTCACCTTTTTATAAGTGGCCTACTGTAACTCGACTGTCATCTCGCTGTAAGCAAAAACTGCCATTTATCTAACACCTAGAACTGAATCAGAGAAGCAAACTCGACTTACTGTGATGCAGCAGCAGAATTTCTGCATTAGTTTGTTGCGTCATCGATTCTGATTGACACGAAATCGATTGGGCCCGCGCTACTTGAGAGAGAGACGAAATCTGAGTCTATAATGAAAATCTAATAGTTAGACTATTAGCCTATAAATACCATTGCTGAAGCCTCGATATTTCTTCATATGTTTTCATGCAAATGTTCAGGCTTACATTTACAACTCTCCCTTTATGTGCAGAAAAGATGATCCCCTTATATAAGAGAATCTTTCTGGTGGTGGCACTAGCTAGGTTTCTGCTGTTCTGGCTATTGTTGGATGTCACATTTGTTTACCACACAGTACTGTTTGTAGTCCATGTGGCGTTTTTGTTGCTGAGAGAGTGTGAAACATCAAAGTAGTCAGAGATTGGCTGGATCTGTTCTTGCTCATGACAGTCCTATTTCGGGGGATTACATAAGCCATGAATGAGATGCGCCATGAATCATTGGTGAATGTGATTCAATATGGTTACTCAGTCAACTCGGGCTCACAGCGTGTTGTTTGTCATTTCAGACTTCAGTGCTACTGGGAGTTTTGATTTTAAGCTAACTAGTCTAGCGCTATAAAGCTATGCAAACATTAACAGCAGTTGTTCAGTTTATATTAAAATAAACTACAAAAAGCTTGCAACTCCAAGAATGCTGATTGATGTCTTCGTAACTGACAACACTGAGATTATTTTAATTTCCTACTTACATCTGATAGCCTATAAGCCTAATCATCAGTCATGTTAATTCACAAGATCATACAACATTAAAATAAATTTGGAAATGATCCAAAACTATGTAAAGCATTTGCCAGAGGCTGAACCTGCATGCTGTTGTCTCTCTGCTTGCCACTCACAAGTGCTCTGCATAGTTACTGACCATGAAGTCAAAAGGCAGGCCAGTCTGTCATGGCAATTAACATGTTGAATGTAGGCAAAGGGTACTGTTGACTACTTTGATGGCTACTCAGTCCCTACATTTCACGCATGATCTCTGAACTGCGTAGGCTACATCAGGAAGGCCATGAGAGCTTCCTCCCCTGAGGACAATCCATGTAATATGCAGTTAACTGATGTAAACAACCAATTTTATTTACATGGCTTGATGCTCTTTTCAGAGAAATGTATTTGACAAGAAAATGATTGCCTGCTTCTTCGAATAATATTGCTTAGAAAGTGCTAAAAAGCATGGAGGCCTGAACTGGGCACCCTGATAAATGAAGCATACTCATAATAGTGGCTGCTACTTGTCACAGAGCCAGTAATAACATGACATTTCTGGTCACAACATTTTGATGTAGGCTATTTGTGTACACTTTCACTGGAACTACGTTTCATGGTAATCCAAAATATTGATCTAAAACTTCATAGACTACCTTCACAAATAAATATAACATGCATCATGCCCTTTGAGAAGGCTCTACTTGCAATGCACGAGCACTTACTTATACGCAAGAAAACAGCGTACTTCGGTTTGCGTCCCCGCCCAATGCATATATCGCTCCGCCTGCCGGCAATCACTCTGCAAGCTCAACCAGCACTGGCTAGTTCTTGTCGCCGGTTACCTAGAAGTCGGTTGTCCACGAACGACACTGCGGAGTTTTCGTTAAACAATTTCGGATACTTTTACACAGCTCATCTGGGTCTTTTCTGTATAGCAAGATAACGCGTGATTTCCCCGAGTGTCCCATTTAGGTAGCTATTTTAATATCTAAAACGTTAGCAAGGTAACGTGATGGCCGACATCGACAAGCTCAACATAGACAGCATCATTCAACGACTCCTGGAAGGTAAGGATTTATACCTTACCATCAATACTTACAGGGTTATATGGCAGAGCGTCCTGTATTTTATTATTACAGGTTATTCCCTACTTAACTTTTGTACGACTCGACATGTCTGTTATTAAGGGCGTATCGTTAATATGTGGACAGCAGAATGGCACAGAACTAAATACGTCTAGCTAGCTTACTTGCTAGCTAGCACTCAGTCTGTGCTGATACCATAATGTCAGCAACTGCTCCCAAACCGTTAACGCTAAGACCGCAGCATAAGACTCAATCTGGAAACGTTAGCCGTTCGTCATGACTGTTTCGTTTTGGTTCTTTTAAACGTCAGCATTAAGAAAATGTTATCGAAAGTACGCGATATGGTACAGGGATGTTAAAATCTAACAAACTGGGATAGGATTTATCAAACAGGACTGGTTGATGTCACGCTGGCTACTAAGCGTACTAACGTTAGCTAAAAGCGTGTTAGCCATAATTCCGCCAACTAAGGGGCGCAGTGAAATAGCAATGCTAACCTAAGAGGATGTTTTTTTTTTAAACTATTGCTTTGAAACATTCGGCTTTAAACCAGTCCAATCGATTAGACGGCTGACATCACTTAATACTATTGGCTACAGTTTAAAGGATCTCGCGAATTCCCGCAGCCAAATTTGTTTACATTGTAACTAGCACATTAGCCAACCAAGTTAGCTTCTATACCTAACGTTGGAGTGGCAGGGGGGGCTACAGCTTTCGCAAGGTTGTAGAATGACATCACTCCATCTGGAAGAAATAGATTCATTCGATACAGTTATCGTCTTATGTACAAATGTAACGTTAATATCCTCTTAGAGCATGACTTACACGTCAGACAGAAAGAACAGCTTTGTACGTGTTGACTGCACTGCAGGGGAAGCGACCCACTTTCACGTTCGGTTTTCTCCAGTGGTATTGGTGTGTGTGTTCCCTGGTATTTAGGCATACCTCATTATTCGGTGAACATTTGAGGCAATATAACCCATACAGTTCTATGTAGTCTTAAAATATGTATCACACATCTAGGCACAGCACTCCCAACTTGATAGTTGACCAATTAATTATAGCAGTGATATTGACATTAAAACGTGTGTGCTCCCGCCACCCCTCAGTGTAGCTGTACGTGTTTTGCATTACTTAGGTCACAGCAGGTAGTCGGTCTGTAAACGTGGTGTCTTCATGTTCCCTTCATTGATCTCATTAGGCAAGAGGCCCTTTTGCCTCAGGTCTGTGTTGATATGACCAAAAGGCAAATCATTTTTCGGACTTGCTGCTAGTATGCAGATAGCTTGCACCAAATATCTTGTTTGTTTGCTTGGTCTTCATGAAATGTGGTGCTTTATTATATAATGTGTATCAAGATAGGTACAATTTAGTGATGCACCTTTGTTAGTCTAAAATAATTTTTTAGGTTCATCATTAGAAAGATAAATCTATTAAAAAAAAGTTATTCATTCTTGCTACCGAAAATGTCAGTTGGTATGGGAATTATAGTGTTTTTATAGTGTAACCGAAGTCAGCTGTACCATGCACAGCAGAATTTTATTGGAGATTAGTGAGAAGGATGTATGCTTTTTTTCTGCACTTAAATACACACAGTGGAATTTGTCTTGGCCTTGATAGCTCTTCATTAATCTTTTGTTAGCAATCTTGTCCCATATCGGTATCTTTTTTTTATCTTTCAAGTAGGCTTTGTTATCTATGTTCTTTAAAGATTCCTTTGTGTACGTTTTTGTACGTCCCTTGAAAAGACTTGTACGTAGCATATGGGGAGTAGGCTGCTGGTCAGTTTTATGGCTGGAATTAGTCAGCCACAACTCTCTGGATGCTGAGCAACTCACCTTATCTTGTGCTCATGCTTTGATACAAACTGTTCCCGTAGCAATCTCCTCTCATTATGTAACTGCACCCGCTTGGCGGCAATTAAAAGTGGGTGACAACGCCAGGCTTGGCACCCTGGCATCGCTGCTGTTCCGTCTTGGAGGCATTAGTTCTAACCACGCTTACAACGACCCCCCCCCTTGCTCGCCCTCGACACCTAAACTCGGGTCCATTGTGTTCACCACCTCCTCCTCCACCTCTCTTTATGCCACCCGCCCTCACTAAGAATGGAAAGGCGAGGACGCGCCAAGCCCGCACGTGGATTATCCATGTTTGGCTCTGGGGCTGGCGCATGCTGTTTCCTGAGGGCTAGGAGACGAGAGGATGGAACATAGGATTAAAGCAAGGAGGGCACCAGGGGTCGCGGGCAGCAGCCGGGAAAACGCAACAACAAGAGCGGCTTGCTAAGGCCCTGGTAGGAAGTCTTCCCCACTGGCATCACCACTGTGCAGAGCTTGTATTGTCCCTCGGCACAGGTGAACTTCAGTGGCATGCATGTTGTTGATCAGTTGGGAGTGCCCACAACACCCCCACCACCCTCTGCAGATGATGCAATATGTCTTCATGGTATGGATATACTGTATTTTTTGTCTGATTTGGTCTACTTTCACTAAGAGATCATTTCACTCCCTCACGCACATGCTGACACACACACAGAAACACACACAAACAGACGCATACACGCAACCTGCCCTCAGGAAGTACTGTTTTTAGGACACCCTTAGTTTAGGAACTCCTGCTGTTAAAAGAAGTGTGGACCGCTGAGGATTGCCTCCACATCAGAGAGATGCATATTATAGTACTCTTACATAAGACTTAGCAACAAGCCAGCAACACACACACACACACACACTCACACTCTCGCTCGGCGCCACACACTGCCAAACACTGATGCCTTCACGTCCACCAAAGCCATAGAGACGGCAGCGAGGTAGGGCCTGTCTGCACGCATAGCAACGAGCAACAGCTAAGGAGAGTAAATATTTGAGTCTGTTGGCACTGATGAGGAACAGCTGAAGGAGTGGCAAGAGAGAGACAGGAAGTGAATTAGCAGTGCAGGGAGTCTATAGGTAACAGCTAGCCACCCTGCGAAGGAAGGGGGAGGAGGGGAAAAAAGAAAAGAACCGAGAGAACTCGGCAGCTTATCAAGATGTAGTTATAGCTTTAGCAGTTCATTTGTTTACGCCAGAGAACAGAAAATGGGCCCTCAAGGCTGTCCCTTCTCCATGGAGATCACAGTGCCACTGGTGGTGGAGCCAGGAGAGACCAGAGAAGAGATCTGAGGTGAAGTGGAAGGCAGGGTGTTGTTTTGACCTGTGTGTGTGTGTGTGTGTGTGTGTGCGCGTGTGTGTGTGTGTTATGTACATGATGCTTGCCCACATGTGCATGTGCTCACTTGCTCGACCAGTTTCTGAAAAAGGCGAGGTGTGGAATGTGTGGGCCATTCCTGGGAGCTCGATTACTCACACTCAGAACCACTGTGCGTGTGTGTGTGCGCGTGTGTGTGCGTGTGTGTGTGTGTGTGTGTGTGCTTGCTTGCGTTTCCATTTCCAGCATGACGAGCACGTCAGCAATGCTGTGATGCACCCCACTCCCCCTCCGCCCCAATGGATGGGTTTGTGTTGATATGGGAGGAAGCTTATGCAGCTGTTCTCCACGCCCTGGTCTCTCCATCACACATTCTGTCAGGCTAGGCTATTACTAGTATCGTTAGCTCTCCAGCCAAACACTTTGACCCTGGTTTATTGTACTTGTTATCTGTGCTCTTGCTGGTAGCGGCCACTCTGGGACAGATAGGTGCATCTGCTCTTTATACTTGATGCATTATTCACCTTTGTTGACATAAAGGTTATCAGAAGTTTATTTGACTGCATTGGAACACAGTATCTTTTGTATGACCAACCACAAATACACACTGGCTGGAGTTTAAGTGGTTGAAAATGCTGCACACAAACCTTTACATACACACAGATGTTCTTTTGTAGACTGGACACCTATAAGATACACACACTCACACACACTTATGCCAGGCTTGGGTTTGAGCGGGGGTAATCCACTGACTGACTGTTTCCCTTTCAGTATGTCCCCACCTCGAGCTAATCTGATTAGCGAAGCGGGCCATGAGAAACTCATTTAGTTTTAATGAGTGGCCTTTTAAAAATGATTTTCCTCCCCTTTCATTCCCTCTGGTGATGATGAGCCCTCTCTGCCTTAAACCCATGCAACATAATAAAAAAGTCATTTGCTTGATAACATAATCCACCTTGGAGAAGGCCAGCTGTTGTGTCTGAGCTGTTGTGCCCCGTTACTGCCTGTCCTGCCATGGGTATATAGATAGACCCGGGTAGGCCCCGTTAACAGGGGTGGTGCTGGTTGCTCATTTCACTGCCGCAGTTTGGGGCTGACTAAGTGTGCCTCCAAAACACACACACACACACACACACAGATAAGTGCTCAGACTGTGACTAACCATCTGTTCATATTTGTGTGGAAAGTACTGGACACTTGGATTGAGTGTGACGAGTGTGACTTGTTTGACTGTGAGTAGGTCATCACATACTGTTCGGACACGGGGCTTAGTTCACCCCTGTTTTATTAATATCAATGTCACTGTCGATTCTGCTTATCGGTCCATTTTAAAAAAAATAAATTCTCTTATCAATTCCTTACGGTTTAGAAGTTATTCTGCACAGGTTTTCAGTATCAGCACATAGGCCTGTAATATTAGTAGACATTGGTAGAAGGAATTGATGATGTCAGAGGGATACAATGCCAGCGAATTGAAGCGTTTCATTCTCGGTTCTATTCTATTCTCGGTTCTACTCAATTCTCGGTTCTACTCGATTCTCCTCTGGATTCCCAAGCCTATTTATTCCGCTTTTACCACTGGCCATGTGCTTGTCCACCTGACCCTGACACACTCATCACACACATCATACTTATGTGCGTGTTACAAGGTGAGTGAGTGTTGGGTGCGCTAATGTGGAAAACATTCCTCTACAGGGTGTGTGTGTGTGGACTAATGCAAAAAGCAGGCTAGCTTGTGGTGTTCCGGTACTGGCCGCAAGCAGAATCCCAGTGCTGTGGTCTGATTTGGACGGCAAACTTCAGAGAACAGGTGTGTCATCTGAGCGTGTGCCTTGCTGTGCTGAGCTGAGCCGAGATGAGCCGAGCAGCAGAAGTAGGCCACGGTTGACTCCGCCGATCACCTCCTCCCCTTCACTTGTCTCCCCCCTGAGAGGCAGGGAAGACAGGAAGACTGAACAGAGCTGTAGGCCGTCCTCCTTCCCCCTCTCTCCTCTCCTCTCCTCTCTCTGTTGCTCTATGTCTTTCATGTGAATGCAGGCCGGTCTCTGGGTGTGATGACAGGAAGGAACTGAAGAGACGTCTTGCCCTGTGCCCTTCCTTTTTTTGTCATTTAAAAAAAAAATTCACCTCTACTTCTCATAACTATTTTCTTTTGTTCTCCTGTCCCCCCCCCCTTTTCCTACCACTTATGCTATGAGGATGAGGCTGGAAATCCTCTCCTGACTTCAGAGACCTCTTTATTTTCTTTCTCGCTCTCTTATTTCTCTCTCTCTTCTTTCTCTCTCTCTCTCTCTCTTGCTCTCTTGTCCTCTCCCCTTTCTGTGTCCCACTCCCCTCTCCTTTCTCCTCTGATCTCTTCGCTCAGAGATGCTAACCTACTTCTCCTGTGCCTTCTCCTGTGCGGGGTGGCGGATGAAGTGGGTTAGTCTCGCTGGCTGTCATGTGCAGAAGCTGCGTGTTAAATTTTTCACCAGGCTGAGTGTATGCGCGTCTTTGCCATCTCGCCCCCACGAGGCCCCCGCTGCCGCACTGGGACAAACACAAGGGATGGACGCAGGGGCGGGATGGTGGATGGGCGGGGGGGAAGTCATGTGACCCAGCAGTGCGGGTCTTTACTCTGCGTATTGTGGCATCAAAAGAGAACAGTGTGTGTAAATTGGTTCCACTGGGGCTGGTAACTCTCCCTTATCCTGCTACACACACACACACACACACACACACACTACTGTAGGTGCTGCAGAACCGGGTATTTTGGAGACACACCGTTCCCTTATGTTACTGCTATGCCAGCATCAGTAGGAGGACCAAAATAGTACCTCAGAGGACAGAGAAATATGGGCAACTAAAAAAAAAAACTGATGAAGAGATTGCTGAGTAGCAGGTGGTGTTTTTATCCCTCTCTGCTCCAGATCGAGGGATTGTTTTGGGCACACCAGGATGGTTTGGGTTGCCCCTGTGCTCCCGCAGGAGTGTATATGCTTACACCTTTTTAAGACTGACTGACAGTGAATGAGGGGGAGAGAGGGAGACGGAGCATGGCATGCTAGTTAGCTAGCTAGGTAGCGCACAGTGGAAGAGTGCGTGGGGGTGCATGGCCCAGCAGGTGCGGTATGTGGTGTCTGCCCGGTGTGTCGGGACGCTGCAGAGTGAAACTGTGTTTGGAGAAGGGTGATTTGCTCCTGATAAAGGTTCTGTTTGTGTCCTTGTCTTATCAAAGCTTGTCCTACATTCCAAACTGTGACGAGAGACAGACGGACAGATAAGGTTTTGTGTATCTGTCTGACAATGCATGTGACACGGTTTTTGGTATGTCTCATTAATGTCTTTCTTTCTTTCTTTCTCTTTCTCTTTTTCTTTCTCTGCTCGCTCTCTCTCTGCAGTGCGAGGCTCCAAGCCGGGGAAGAATGTTCAGCTCCAAGAGAACGAGATCCGTGGGCTATGTCTCAAGTCCCGCGAGATCTTCCTGAGCCAGCCCATCCTGCTGGAGCTGGAGGCTCCACTCAAGATCTGCGGTGAGGAGCAAAAACACAAACACACACATACTCCTTCTAACCTCGCTCATTCTGGTGTGTTGTGGGTGGTTCCACCCACAATCTGCGGCAAGCGATCCACAAACACCCACTGTTGTTGGCAGAAGGTTAATTTTTTTCAGCCTAAGAACGCATGGTGGGGGTGGACCCTGAATGACGCGTGTCAATGTGACTAATTGGACAGACAATTGCATGCTTGACAGATGCATTACGAAATCAGAGATGGAAGCTGTCATTGATTTGGCTACATAAGGTCCTTGGCTGAGACTTGTAGCGACACGAAATTACCCAGCAGGCTGTTTGATGAATGTAACCAGTATGCTGCGTTGTGTCATAAATGAGGCAGTTGCAGCCATGACATCATGTGTGTTGGTACCACAGGGGCCTTTCCCTGTTGATAGACGTCTTAACTGGATGAATCATGTAGTCATCCCAAGCAGAGCCCCTGGGCTAGGCATTTTTTCACTTCCTGCTTTTCTCTCTCCTCTACTGCTCCATTGCCTTGGAACCCTCCCATTTCTCTCTCTCTGTCTCTCTGTCTCTCTGCCTGTCTGTAGGAGACATCCACGGCCAGTATTACGACCTGCTGCGGCTCTTTGAGTACGGTGGCTACCCGCCCGAGAGCAACTACCTGTTCCTGGGAGACTATGTGGACAGAGGCAAGCAGTCACTGGAGACCATCTGCCTGCTCCTGGCCTACAAGATCAAGTACCCCGAGAACTTCTTCCTGCTGCGCGGCAACCATGAGTGTGCCTCCATCAACCGCATCTACGGCTTCTATGACGAGTGTGAGTGCCTGGCCTTACATAAACACACCACACACACACACACCACACCAATATGAGTGAGTGCTCTTCCTACCATCTATCAAAATGATTTCACCGCCTCAGCAAAATGTTTGGAAGTTGTCTAATTTTCTTGGCATAGCAGTCTTGAAACTTGTAATGGTGTTCAGTATTTCATAGCCTGTTGTTTCACATTTTCACCATGAAGGCTTAATTTCTTGGTTTCGAAGGCGACGAATCAGGTCTGTCTTGTGTGCCTTGGGGCCCATACCTCTTGCTTGTAGCGTCGGCTTCCCTTAAGCCTTTGAGTTGAGGCTAAAGTGGTTGTCTAATGGCAAGAAAGATTGTAACACAGTGGATTTGTTTGTGTTTGTTTGTTTGTGTGAGGGAAAGAGAGTGGGCATTCAACAGGCCTTTGTCAGCCAGTGTATGGAGGAGTTGTGTTGAAACTTGAGAGCTTAAGAGCTTATTTGATTAATACAAGATTATTATACTTAGAGACTCGCAAGCGTTACCCCATCGGTATACCTAGAGGTGAGATGAGGGCTCCATCCCCTCACCCCACCCGGTAGCTTTACTTTTGCCTCCCCAGATTTACCGTCTGTAGGCGTGGTGACGCACGCAAACACACGGAGACCACGGGGCAGATTGTCTTCAGTACAGCCCAGTGATTTGTGCCAGTTTGAAATGAGCGTTGTGACAGCTAAGCTCTCGGGCCAGTCTCTGCCATGAATTATTGAACATGGCTGCAGTCTCTCTCTCTTTCTCTTTCTCTCTCTCTGCGCCCGATAAATCAGTGTGCACTACAGAGATGTGTGTGTGGGGGAGAGAGATCGGTGTGTGTGTGTGTGTGTGAGTATTTTTAGACTACAGTGCTGTTGGGGTGGTTGTTCACCTTGCAGCACTCTCCAGCCTCGCTGGGCGTTGAGAGCTTGCTGAGCTCAGTGCAGTGCACAGTGGGACTGCACTGTCATTGCTGATGTGTCACCATAGACGGCTCACTGCACAGGCTCTACCTGTGGAAGTCCTGTCAAGAGAAGTTCCAATGGCTGTGCTTTTGGACATTAAAGATGTATGACATGGCGACATAGACCTTCCAAATGACTTTGTGGCTGAACTAGGCAGTCAGGCCACAGCTGATGCGCAGCACTGCAGTTCATTTGTGACTCTTCCAGATCTCTCTAGTCGCTTGCCCTCAGGCTAGTTGTTTTGGGCAGCCATGCAGTCACTTGAAGCCTTCTTTGATGTAGCCCATGTGAATCCATGAGTAGTTTTACATTTAAATGGGCTGCTAAAGATTAATGCTTCTCCCACACAAGGCAAAGTGTGTGTTGTGTGTGTGTGGTGTGTGGTGTGTGTGTGGTGTGTGTGCATATTCATGCTGAAGCTAGCGTTGCGTTAGCGGATGTGATATTTCAATGGGTTAGCTGGCTTCTTGGAATCGCCTCTATGGACACAAGCAGATTAGGCTGCTGATTCACCTGCCCTCTAAGGCAAAGGCAGACAATGGCACTGAGGTCATATATATACAGAAGATAAGCTAGTGTGTGTGTGTGTGTGTGTGTGTTGTGTTCTATCAGGCAAAAGACGCTACAACATCAAGCTGTGGAAGACCTTCACTGACTGCTTCAACTGTCTCCCCATCGCCGCCATTGTAGACGAGAAGATCTTTTGCTGTCACGGAGGTGGGTGTGGACACACACACGACACACACACGACACACACACACACACACACACACACACAAACGCTCTCACATCTATCTGTCAATACACACTTAAATTTGAGACACATGAAGTTCTCAGAAGAGGACACAGGACTAATCCATCCTGCTAGCCCCCCCCCCAGCAACAGCAACTCTATTGAGTTTTGATACAGACACTCATACACACACACACACACACACACACTCTCTCATTGTCTCATCTCTTGGTACATATTGAAATCTGAGACATATGAACTTTTCAACACCCCTACACCCCTACCCCCCCCCCCCCCCAAAACAGCAACTTTGTTTTGATTGTTTCCAGTCTCAGTGCCAGAGTGTCATATCTGTGAGGACAGCAGCATTGAGCCCACCCTAGCGCCATCTCATTTAGCCCCACATAAAGCCACCCTCTCTGGGCTGAACCTGTGACCTTGGATTTGAGGGCCCTGGGGCTGACGGGTGTTGGATGGGCAGTGATGGAGGGGCTTAGTGAGGGCTGGCCTGGCTTGATGCTCTACTACAGGAGGTGGAGGGGTGGGGGTAGGGGGTCATAAATGGTAGAGTAGATTGCCCAAAGCTGGCTCCTACCTACGGTATTTTGTGAGCTTTCAAATAAATATTTTAAAAAATGAGCGTTAATTTAGACTAAGTTGAGCAGCTGTGCAAAGAGTTAAGAGGAATGCTTGACGACCCAAAAAAACATTATTAGATACATCTTAAACTCAATATTTCCTAAACATAATGAGTGGTGGTTTGGCCTGCTGTTGTAACTCTTAGCTTGTGAGTTTCTGAACTTGGCTCTGTGTGGTAGTTTTAGGGCCATAAGGAAAGACTGCCAGAGCCTGAGCCTTCGTAATCATCAGTCTTACTGCTGTGTGACTATGGGGGTGTAGCCAGGCCACCTGCGCTCCACTGATGCCCAGCGGCTACTGCATTTAGCCGCTGTGAGCACACTGCTAAAAACGCCTTACGGTCACAGGGCTCATGTTCAAGGGAGGACAGGGCTGATGATCAACAGCGTGCCAAGTGATCAGTAAATCACATTATGCATTAATTGCTGAAACCCAATAGGGCTTGTATCTTTAAAGACTTACTGGCGTCAGATTTCATGATGGCTTGGCTGATCCATGCCAGTCGTGTCTTTTTTTTTTTTGAGCGTTTAGGCCTTAAGGTCTTCGCGCACTGGCTCCAACATTATTTTTAATTCGAAAAGTTTTTTTTGCACACCAGTGGTGCACAGCTTGCAGCGAACTTTATCATAGGCTATGGAATCAGGGTGCAGGGTTGTATTGAAAACAATAGAATGTAAACAATTAAGCGAAGTGCTCCGCACTTTTCGGAGCCGGTGTGCGGAGGCTCTAAGAGTTAGCAAGAACATTGGAATTCAGACGAGTGAGTGAGTGGTCGAGTGAAAAACAGTACAAGTCCCCCACTCTAAGTATGGCGCCCCCTGGTGTATGTCATCCACAGGCCTGTCCCCCGACCTGCAGTCCATGGAGCAGATCCGGCGCATCATGCGACCCACCGACGTGCCCGACCAGGGCCTGCTGTGCGACCTGCTGTGGTCCGACCCCGACAAAGACGTGCTGGGCTGGGGGGAGAACGACCGTGGCGTCTCCTTCACCTTTGGTGCCGAGGTGGTGGCCAAATTCCTGCACAAGCACGACCTGGACCTCATCTGCCGAGCGCATCAGGTGAGGGAGAGAGCGAGACATTTGACACACACACACACACGCACACACCATACCTTTCCTTTTGTTTACCTTTTGTACCCTTCCTCTGCTTGTTTAGAACCATGTTCCTATCTGTCTTTGCTATTTCTCTCAGACTCACTCTTTTCAACTTTTCAACTCTAAGCCTGTACATGCACTTGGTGATGGATGACCCACTGTACGTGCATGTGTGCACATACTGGGATACCCTGGCTGAGGGGCTCGCTCAACACGTCCTTGTGCTCACACTCGCACTCATCGTGTGTGTGTGTGTGTGTGTGTGTGTGTGTGTGTGTGTGTGTGTGTGTCAGTTCGTCCATCAACTTATGGGATTGGGCTGTAATCCTGGTCTCCTCTGTGTCTGATATCTAATCTGGGTTTGGGGCTGAGATTAGAGGCTTGGTGCAGGCGTGTGAGTGTGCCTGTCTAGCTTGGCCTAGAGGTCGAATAGGACCTGGATATGGACTGTGTGTACTAAAGGTGCCCTGTGCACACACACACACACACACACAGTGGTAAACATAAAAAAACCCAGATAATACTGTAATCTGTCCCCATTTTTAAAAAGGGTGAACTTTGACCTGAAGTGCTCCAGCTTTCCCCTCGCTCTACCAGGTGTGTCCGTGTCCAGCTCTGCTGAGCCGATGAAACTTCCTGAATGTGTCGTTTGTCACTGCTCTGGTTTCAGCAGCACAGCAGGCACATGGACCTTGTCCATTCTAAAAACAGGCAGAGTTTTTACCGCCTGGACACTTAATTGGAGTTATAAAACACTCGCTGGAACATTCCACAGACACGTGTGTGTTCATTCTCTGTGTGTGTGTGTGTGAGTGTGAGAGAGGTTGTGTAGAGTGCGGTAATCAGGACTTGCGTCAGTGTTGTGCTCAGCTGATACTGGCAGGAGGTCAGACGCCAGAGCAACAGCAGTCTGTCTGTGTCTTGTGGAGCTCTGGATGTAGCCATCGCTATGCTAACACCATCCTCCAGGAAGGCTCCTCTATCTGGGGCCCAGACTTGGGCGGACGGCCTGCCAGCCCGCCTGCAGTGCCCAGTGCACAGGTGCCCAGGCGCACACACTGGGACCTGTGAGTGGTGTTATGCAATGGAGGGGTGTGTGTGTGTGTGTATATGTGTGTGTGTGTGGAGAGTCATGACAGCGCCTCTCCACAGTCTGCTGGTATCCTAGTTTAGGTGGCCCAGGGCTGTGTGTGCACGCAGGCTCAAGTTGTCAAATCATAACCCCTCCTTTTGTACCCTGCTTTCATTAAGACTTCAGGGTGTGGGTGTGTGGGAGAGCGAGCCTGAGCCTGCCGCTGGGTGCATATTGCTGCTTTGATCTCCACCCCTCTCTCCCTGCTGAGTCTCTCCATGTCTCTGGCTCCCCCTGCAGGTGGTGGAGGACGGCTACGAGTTCTTTGCCAAGAGGCAGCTGGTAACGCTCTTCTCTGCGCCCAACTACTGCGGAGAGTTCGACAACGCCGGCGCCATGATGAGTGTGGATGAGACGCTCATGTGCTCCTTCCAGGTATGTGGAGACACACACACACACACACTCAAACACACCTTTATACTTGCATGTCTGGCACACACCCTCCTTTGTCTGGTAATAATACTTAATAATATTTAGGCCAGGTTACTCCTTAGGGTGAGTCTGCCATTGCGAGACCTGTGGCATCTCCCTCGGTGTGCACCATTGAGAGCCTGTTTCTCCACTGACCTTTATAATGACCAAGTTCTCGTACATCTGTGGTATTAGGGAAATGACCATTAACACACATACGTGTGTGACTTATGCAGTGAAAAGTAAGATTGAGGGAACTGAAATTGGATGTCTTCACTTTGGAAGCTGAAAGTGCAATGGTACTTGAGTTCACTTAATTTGCACATGAGCTCATTTCCTGTACGCGAGAGAGGTTGGGTAACACTCAGGCTCATCTCAATATGGCACGACTAGGCGCAAGTCAACACTTGTGAAATTTCCTGTCGAGTGTGCATGCGAAACCACACACACACACACACACACACTCTCTTCCCTACCTTTAACACTCCTGTGTTCCTCTCTGTTTGGGACAGATCTTGAAACCAGCGGAGAAAAAGAAGCCCAACTCCAGCCGCCCAGTGACCCCACCCAGGAACATGGTTACCAAGCAGGCTAAGAAATGAAGGGGCTCCCCCTGCCCCCTGCAGGCATCAGGGGTCGTGACCCCAACGAGTCGGCCATGTTGGACTCCTCATGTGGTCTTCATCCATCTGCTTGGAGTGCCACTTTGTTTTTTTTTTTGTTTTTTTTCTTTTAGTGGTCGCTTGAACTCACTCGAACTGTCGACTGTCTCTCTTTATTTTTTTATTTTTATTTTATTTTGTTTTTTACATTTTTTTTTTAATCCCTTTTTTGTTCCGTCCTTTTTTTTTTCCCCGCAGCGACCCATGAAAAAAAAAAAAAAAAAGACCACACTGCTCCACGGAAAGGGGATTGGGATTTCAATGGGCTGTATGTGGGGTGGGAGAGGGCACATTGTACAGTTTCCTTTATTGTTTGTCTGTCTTAAGTTTGTTTGTTTGTAATGTAATTGGTTCATTTTCATTTTGGAAAATCTCCAGAGACTTAAATGGCTTTTTCTAACCTTGAATACTTCAGGATCGAGCATTTCAGTCTCCAGCACCATTTCACATATAATATGCACACATATACACACATATACATACATACACGCACGCTTGCTTGCAGCAGGATGGCAGGAATCACGCATTCAAGCGCCGCTGAACCGCTCTGTGGCTGGAAAAGACGTCCCACACCGCCCCGCAGGACCTTTGCACACTCCAGAGCTCCAGCCCAACAGGCGAAAGGAAGACGATAACAGAAAACCAGAACTAAAAGTAAAATAGTAAAAAAAAAAAGACAAAGAAAAATGACCCGAACTTCTGTTGCTCCCAAATGTACTCATTCAAACCACTGTGATCAAACCATCCTCGGTGTATTCAGTATACAGTAAAGCAAAGCAAAGCAGAATAGCTTCTCTGAAGCGCAAGAGGCTGTTTGTTGGGTTTTTTTCCTCCTGTAGATTTTTAGACCTTCTGTCATTTTTGTTTTTTGCACATCAGTTTATGTTTGGTATCCGTGCCATGAGATTGGCTCTCGTCAAATATATTTTTTTGAAAGTCGTTGGCTTGTTTTATATTTTGTATTTTAATTTTCTTCTCAAGTTTTTTGGGTTCATTGTTGGCAGGTTGTCTATTGTTTGTGTTTTTAAGAACTTGTCCCTCCCAACCCTTTCCTTACCATGATTTAAATTGATATTTTTTTGGTTGTTTGTAGCACTCTTTGTATGTGTTGCTCCTGCTTCATATTTTTATAGCCCTGTGTGTGTGTGTGTGTGTGTGTGTGTGTGTGTGTGTGTGTGTGTGTGTGTGTGTGTGGTGTGTGTGTGTGTGTGTGTGTGTGGTGTGTGTGTGTGTGTGTGTGTGTGTGTGTGTGTGTGTCAGTCACAGCCGAGACACTTCAGGTCGGAAAACACACTTGATATGTCCAGTGTCCAGTGCTGTCTGCGTAGATCTTGCGTACTGTTTTAATTTTGATCTTATGAGAACATGATGCCTTGTTTCCTTCTCTGCTACTGCTTCTCATGTTTCTTCTTTGGGACTCTCACCAATGAGGCATTTCATGGCTCTAGAAGTGTGTGTCTCTTGTTTTTTTGTTTTTGTTTTTTTGCATCCTGTTTGGGCATGCAGAAGATGAAGATGATGATAATGATGATGATGATAATGATGATGATCTCGCCATGAGGACTTCTTTTATGTTGCATGCATCTAGTCTTTAGAAATGTTAGGACTTTTAGGCTCACCGCCTTCTCTCAGTCTGTCAGTCTCTCTCTCTTTCTCTCTCTCCTGGCATGCGTGTTTTAGCATGTCCACCATGATGTAGCTGATCATCAGGTATTTAACTTTTCAATATCCAAACTCAAGACGATTTCTTCTGTCACCTTTTTTGGTTTTTCTTTCGGTTCCTTTCCTAACACTCATCTCATGTCTCACCATAGACCCTGCTGTACAACTCGGAAGAATACAGTTTTGTTCAGTCTTGGCAATAAAACTCAGATTTCCACATATAAATAACTGTAATACTTGGTTAAATAAAGGTAGACAGAAGTGGGGGGTTGGGACAGTGCAACTGTTGTCTGTGCCGTTCCCACAACAGAGTTTTGGAAGAAATGTGACAATAGCTGTTTTCAGGAGTCAAAATTAACTTTTTGAAAGGTGAATATCTACCAGCCACTGACCGATAAATTGTAGCATATTTTCTCGCTCATTCAGAAATCCTCAAGCATCCATACGCTTGTGCTCTTCATACGTGCATCATATGTGCATTTAACCATCACTAATTACAAAGTGCTTTATAATTTTGGGCCTTTCCATTTGGAAAATTTAAACCCACCATTCACTCAGACAAATTTAGTTTGATATGATTAAAATGCTATTATGAGGCCTAGAGTACAAAGTGACTTGTTCGGAACTTGGGAAAAAACTGTGAATTGGACCTGACTTGGCCTATTTGGACTTGACTCAGACTTGAGTGTTAAGACTTGAGACTGATTTGTTTACCACTCCATCCTGTTTAACTTACCCACACTCCCACTTGGAAAACCCCCCAGGAGTCTGTAATGGTCATGCAGAAGTTGAGAATGCAGCACATTGCAGGGATATTCAATGCATGAACAACAGTGCCATCTACTGGTAGATGATGTCTGTTTACTTGGCTGGATGGGGACCCAGGTGCTTGCAGTTCCATTTCTTTGGATGCCCTAAGTGGGTTTCATCTGAAATCTTCAAATATGTGAATGACTGCATCCTTTAAAGGATTGTCTTGCATTTCATCGACATGAGTTCAATACAAAACCCATGTAAATATATACTCATATACACTCACGCTGCTCAGTCAGTCAGTTGCTTTTAGTCCATTTTCTTTATTTATTATTTAAACAAATACATTCTATAGTAAAATAAAATGATGATTGCAAAGATTTGAAGGAAAAAAAAAGGACTGTGCAAAATTAGATGATCATTCCCCCATTCCATAGCTGAACTTGTCCTCAGCCTTCCTCAGTAGCCAAGAGGGGGAAAGGTTGGTTTCTTGCTGCAGTTTTGCTATTTAAAACCTATGCTAAGTAGTGCATTTAACAATCCCATAACAGGCCAGATGTTGGTTTTTGACCTTAAGAATCCCATATCCATTACACAGGAACTACAGAAGTCTCTTCACAGTTGGGACACGTGCCTTCTGATGAGCAATGAGACTTAAAGGAGACATCCGGTGTGAACCAATCCATAGCCCTGTTGTTTGTCATCGAGTTCTGTCTAGGAAAAAGAATGAGGAAATTTGAGACAACATAGACCGAACAGCAAACCAGCAGCTAAAGTTAACTCAATGGGGCATAAGAAAATGAAACTGAAAGTGAGTTTCTGTGCCCCATTCAGTTTATGTTTGCTGTCGGGTTCATGATTCGGTCTTGGTTGTCTCAAATTTCCTTGTTCTTTTTTTTTTTACAAAATTCTATCATTCTCTCGCCTACAGACTGCACTCTGTGACCTCGAACAACAGGGCTATGGATTGAATCACATTTCCCCTTTAATCCCAGTGGTTGAAAAGTTTTTACTGATGAGCAGATTGTCTGAGGGAGGAGACACATGTCCGCTACTCTATACTAGTAGGACTGGTATTTAGTATCCTGGGCACACAGGACAGATATATCTAATTTTCTTGATTTGAACGTGAAGTTATTTGGTAAAGTGTGTCAACAACCGCGTGTGTCTGGAGCATCTGGAAAGAGGCATCACTGCATCAATAGGAGACCTGTAAATGCTTAAAGGAGCACAATGAGACTGAAAAACAAGGAACGTGTCAGTTTTGTGAAAGCACAGCAGCAGCCATTGGTTATGACCGAAGTCTTGTTGAAAGCATTTCCCAGGAGAAGAAGCTGAAATAAGGCAATGTGGTGACAGGGTCTGGCTTTGTGAGAGATCTGCTGTGATCACCGCAGATCAGGACATGTACAGATCAGGGCTGTACTGAACAGTATTGGTGATGGAAAACAACAACTAGAGCATGTCGTAATAATGAATTTCACAGTACTGTATGGCCATAGTATGTGTTAATGGAAATAAACAACACGTTTCTTACTCCAAAGGAACTCAAAAGACTACACTTAAGTCTAAATCTATGCCACTGCCACTTCTGATGAGGTGTCAGGAAAAAAAAAATATTTCAAACCATTTCAAATTTAGTTTGGTTAACTGAGAAGTGTGGTGTTTCTCTGCTATGCTCGGCTCAGAGTGCAGTTACAGAGAGAGAGAGCAGTTGGACTAACTATTGCTTGCCTAGTTGTAGGAGCGTGTACAAAAACAAAGCAGGTCTTCTAACTCTAAACTGTACTCTCATTTTTGTCAAGCTGGCATTTGTGTCTTGTGTGAATTCTGAGACAATAAGAACATCTTGGACTGAATACCCACTGCTATTGCATCACTGATCGGAGTGTATTGCTGTGCTTCCACGGAATAGGCTACATTCTCAGTACAACATTCGTGAGCATACACTCTCTATCTAGCCGGCTGTTTCAGTGTCAGTGTATTGGCTGTGTGCAAGTGATGTGCTTGTGTCCCTGTAAGGTAGCTGAATATTTTAGGAAACCAAAGTCAGTGTTCTCCCTGACAAGACAGTAAAGTCATCATACAATACATCAAATACTGCTGAAATATTTAAAGAAAAATGTTTTTTAAAAAAGAGAAGAGAGAGAATACTGCATGTCTGAATTATTGCAATCCATTCAAAGTTCAATAGGACCCAAGACAAAACTGCACATGAGTTGGTTGAAGACCTCCTACAGTTTTGTGTGTCCGTAGTGTGTTGTGTGGCTTGATGTTGCCCCAGACGAGCGCTTCTGACTGGTTGCCTCGGGGCAGAAAAGGCCTTGGTTTGTATGGCAGAAAATCACTGACACATACAAAGGGTGTGTGTAAGCAACACTATTTCTCTTAGGTGAGGTACTGACAAGAGTGTGAGGCTGACTTGCTCACTGAGCCTGGTTGGCTATTCTGTTTACATCCTGAAAGAGAACGGCGTAGACCTGTGTTTGAAGGAAGAGCTGGGCACGCGCACGCACACACACACACACACACACGCACACGCACGCTCGCTCGCACACACACAATTTTAGGTAAATGCTCGAAAACCCAATCAGAAGAGACCCAAAGACATACAAAAAAATCACCTTAAAGGATCTGCGGTG
This sequence comes from Tenualosa ilisha, assembly GCA_015244755.2. Taxonomy (NCBI): domain Eukaryota; kingdom Metazoa; phylum Chordata; class Actinopteri; order Clupeiformes; family Clupeidae; genus Tenualosa; species Tenualosa ilisha. The sequence continues at coordinate 676,108 of PYXC01000993.1, read as the reverse complement.
AAATCCTGTAGTTTAGAAAAGGAAATGAAAGGAGTACAATATTAAAGCTCAACATAGGCGTTGAATACTGAGTTTAGTCCGTTACAGATAGTCAGGTCCATGTCCTTATAGTGCTCTCCGCAAAAACACACACCATAAAAAGCTATCACCATGTCTGATGGTGAAGGAAGAAGAAGAACAAGGAAGAAACAGTCTGGCGAGAGTTAAGCACTCCAGCAGTGACTGACACCTGTCACTCAACATGTCCACCAACCAGGAAGTCCTGGCTCTCCCTGCAGCCAATGAGTGTACAGCACGGCCAGTCACAGGTCCAGGTATGTGCCCCTCAAAGGACTGCAAGCTGTCTTTGGGCAGAGGGAAGACACAGTGTGTGTGTGTGTGTGTGTGTGTGTGTGTGTGTGTGTGTTTGGGAAGGGAAGGTGCAAATGGGAATGGATGTTTCCATTTTCGGTTGGCTGTTACCGTTTGATTGACAGAATTGGCAGGCCAGGCATTTTGGAGAGGGGTGAGGGTGGGGTTGGGGGTGGAAGCGTTCTCAGAGGGAGGTTTCATTGGTGTGTGGGCGGGACGTCTCCTCCTCCAGCAAGGCGATTCGCTGCTTCAGCATGCGCACCTGCGTCTCGTGACGCTCCACCATGGCCATCATCTGAGACTCCAGCTTCTTCAGCTTGTTCTGGTGCTTCTTCTTGGCCTTCTCATACGCAGCCACCAGATTACTACAGCAGACGACAACACAGAGAGGGAGACGGAGAAAGAGACAGTCGGACAGAGAGAGAGAGATGAGAGGAGGGGGAAAAAGAAAACAAGAAAAGACTGAGTAAACTGACAGTCACCAACCGGACGACTCCACGGTGTCATCACGGATCTCGGACTGTCTCTCCGATATATCTGCATGGATGAAAGGACATCACCTCCAACTAAATCTCTCCAAAACTGAACTGCTGGTCCTCCCAGCCAAACAAGCCATACATCACGACATCAGTATCAAGATCGACTCCCTGTCTGTTCCTCCCACCAAAGTAGCAAGAAACCTAGGTGTCATGATCGATGACCAACTGACCTTTGCAGATCACGTTGCCTCTGTGGCTCGGTCGTGCCGTTTTTCCCT
>PYXC01000993.1:667500-670000 GCA_015244755.2 Tenualosa ilisha | reverse complement strand
GTACACACACACACACACACACACACACACAAAAGCTGGAATTCCATTTCTCCATCTGACCACTTGAAAGCAATGATGGTTCTAGACAGAGAACAGTAACACACACACACACACACACACACACAAACGCACACACACACACACACACACGCACTCACATACTGCTACTACTACTACTACTACTACATAGACATGTAAAAGTCTGTATTCCACTGGTGAGGATGTGAGAGTGTGCTAGAGGAAGGGAGGGGGAAGGAGAGGAGGAGGAAAAGGGGGATGAGGAAGAGGAGAGGAGGATGAGAAAGTGAAGTAGGGGGGATTGGATGAGGGAAACCTGGGCAGATTGAGAGAGATGGATGGATGGAGAGAGAATGAGAGAATGAGAGCATGTAGACTCCTTGCGCTGCGGCCCTGCCAAACTCACTCAGCCTGCTGGTGCTGTGTGTGTGGCGTGTGTGTGTGCGTGTGTGTGTGTGCGTGAGGCAGTCCTGTAATTGGTGCAGAGGTAGGTGGATGTGAGTGTGTGGTGTGTGTGCTCGCTGGACGGCGGGTGATGAATGGGGATCGTCATCGGCACTGACACGCTCAGATGATTCAACATGGTCTATGTGTGTGTGCGTGTGTGTGTGTGTGTGAGAGAGAGAAAGAGAGAGAGAGAATAAAAGAGAAAGTGAGAGAGAAAGAGGGGCCTGTCACCCAGTAGTGTGTGCATGTGTGTGTGTTCGTTTGTGTGAATGTGTGAGTATGTCCAATGTGTGTGAGAATGTAAACGTGTGTATGTGTGTTCTGACAGCTAGCGCATTGATGTGTGCTAAAAGCCAGAGACCGTAATGATGTGTGTGTGCGTGTGTGTGTGTGTGTGTGTGTGCGTGTCTTCTGCTAGTGGGCCAGATCCAATCGCAGAGAGCCATGTCTTAAGAGAACAATGGCATTCTCTGGAGGGGAAAATGGACAGAGGGAGCTCTGAAAAGGTAAAAGATGAAGGGATGAGACAGAGGCGTGGAGAGAGGAGGAGGGCTGGGAGGCAGGCTGCCATCATGTCCTATAGAGGTGAGGCAATCTGTGTGTTCATTGTAACCAGGGTCAGCCTTTCTTGGGGCTGAAGGGTTTGTGTGAAAATGTGTGTTTGTGTGTTTAAATGTGTCTGCATACGTGTCTGTTTGTGTGTGCAGGAGAGTGTGGTGAGGTGTGTGTGTGCGTGTGTGTGTGTGTGTGTGCGTGTGTGTGAGCGTGTGTGTGTGTGTGTGTGAGAGAGTGTGTGTGTGGTGTGTGGTGTGTATGTCGTGTGTGTGGTGTGTGAGCGTGTGTGTGGTGTGTATGTGCGTGTGTGTGAGCGTGTGTGTGGTGTGTGTGGTGAGAGGTGTGTGTGTGAGTGTGTGTGTGTGTGTGAGAGTGTGTGTGTGTGTGTGTGGTGTGTGTGTGTGTGAGCGTGTGTGTGTGTGTGTGTGTGTGTGTGAGAGTGTGTGTGTGTGTGTGTGTGTGTGCCATGCTTACTGGCCACATCACAGAGAAAAGGGTGGGGGTAATGGAGAGAGGCTGAGATCATATCCATGGGATTAGAGCTTAATTTTCTGCCAGCCGAGCAGAGCGAAAGGAGGGCTGATAGCATCTGAGTGTGTGTGTGTGTGTGTGTGTCTGTGCGTCCGTCACTGTGTATGTGGCTATGTGTGTTTGTGCATTTGTGCCTGCAGCTGGCTGTGAGTGTGTGTCACTACATGTTGTGTGCGTCTGTGTTTGTGAGTGTGTGTACACATATGGCTATGAGTGTTACAGAATTTCAGTGAGTGTGTCTGTGTATTTGTGCACGTTTGAGTGTGTGTGTGTCTGCTTGAGTGTGTGTGTGTGTGTGTGCATGTGTGTCTGTATGTATGTGTGTGCGTCTGTCTGTGTGCACGTCTGAGACTCGCCGGCACCTCTTCTAGCTCATGACGCACATCAGCTGGATTAAGGGAGACGGGGTCCCATGTTTCACAGTAGAGAGAAAAAGAGAAAGGAACACCCCTCTTTCTTCACCCCCCCCCCCCAGTTATCTCTCTCCCTCTCTCTCTCTCTCTCTCTTCTCCCCCGTGACTCTTCTTCCCCCAGCACTGAGCCTCATAACGCATGCAAGCCTCTGGGAGGGAAATGTGACCTGCCATGTCCTTTAAAGAGCCGGGATGAAAGGGAAGAGCTATTCTGGGCCCACGTGGCCATCACAGATCATAAACACCAGAAGCGCCGCAGCTCTTTTGGAGAACTTACTCACTTTGAGCTTTTTTTTTCTTCAGCCCTCTCTCTCTCTCTTTTTTTTTTTAACTCAACCCTTCTCTGCCCAAGTTAAAAGGGAAAAAGGACTTTGAACATGAGTCACACAGCTGGGAGTAGCCCAGTAATGTAGGAGAGGAGAGGAGGAGAGGAAAGGAGGAGAGGAGAGGAGAGGAGAATCTGTCTCTCGCTCTCTCCTTTCCTGAGTCACACAATGCGACTCTCATTCTTTGTCCATCTATTTTACAAGGCTGCG
>PYXC01000993.1:660000-662500 GCA_015244755.2 Tenualosa ilisha | reverse complement strand
GGGGAACAAACACTGTACACACCTACAAACATATGCAACCATATACACACGCACACGCACACACACACAGGAGAGCCAATGTAACTTATACACACCATTGCAAAACTAAATGGCTCATCTGACATGAAACCCATCTTCCTGGCATGTAAAACCTGCCTACCTACAGATGAACATAAAAGCTCCCTGCCTCTATGTACCCACAGACTGTAAGCTGACCTGGGTGCAGTGCACCACACAGTTATCATAACAATAACGCCACTTCCCTCAGAGACTCATGACAGAACTATGCAAACACAGCAGAGGCCAACAAGCTCAAGGTTTTCAGCCAGCTTTCTCTAAATGGGCAAAGAATGGGTTGGACCTTAGGTAATGCAAGTAAGTAAACACAGAATACACAGAAAACACACCACACACACACACACACACACACACACACACACACACTAATGCATGCCTGAACACTGACAGAAACACACATTAAGAATCCGATTTAAATGGAAGCCCTTACATCCGTTGGATCATTTCATCACAGGATGATGAAAGGCAGTGCTGGGTGAGTTGAGGTGTGTGAGAACTATGTGTGTGTGTGTATGTGAGGACTGTGTGTGTGTGTGTGTGTGTGTGTGTCGTGGTGCAAACTAGCGCAGTTTCAGACAGGTCGGTTTTAATCCGCTCCCTGACCACGGGCCCTGCGGCGCCACCAGCCAGAGATCCTATCTCCCGCTGAGGGAGGATTGTGGGTAAAAAAGCCGACACTCCTCAGCTTCAAGGTCAAACAAAAACACACACACACACACAGGCACACAAGGGGACACACACACACACACACACACACACACACACACACTCTCACAGTACAGTACACACGGGACAAGTTTTTAGGATTAGAGTTGAGTCGGCCAACTTTGTGTCAGTGGGAAGAGAAGTGTGTGCACATAAGTGCCTGTGTGGGGAATGTGTTCTGTGTAGGAAAGGTGTGTGTGTGTGTGTCTGTGAGTGAAAGCAAAATATCACTACAATCATAACAAAAATCTAAAGCTATCTAGAGGTGAAGGATCAAGAGGCTTTCTTCCCTTTTGCATTTTTTCTCACTGAACAAAAGAGTGTCAGACGCACAAACACACACACACACACACACACACAAACAGACACACACACACACACACACACTGAGAGACACACACACACACACACACCACACACACACACACAAACACACACACATTCAACCATGCTGTGTGTGTGTGTGACCATAGTGGTAACGCCTGAGTTCTCCTAGTGCTGACTGTGGGCCAAAGTCTACAGCTCTGAGGGTCTGTGTGGGACCTCTCCTCCACCCCAGCAGCCAAATGTGAATTATGATGTTAATTCACCCCGGACCCTCTCACTCAACACCAGCATATCTCACAGAGCGGAAAGGAAAATCCAACTCTGATAGATCATTCTGGAAGGTTTCCACAGTCAGGGAGTACACTGTGCTCATTCTTTCACCTTAAGCAAAGGTGCGATGATTGTGTGTCGTTGCCTGCATTCATAGTCAGATATTTATTTCTTTTTATCATAGTCTGTTTATGGATTTGAGTATTCCAAGTGGGTGGTGGAGTGATAAACCTGGCTAAGTCATCTAACCTAGAGAAAGTGGCAAACCTGCTAATAAGAGTAGCCTGCTGGCTTTGTTTAGTTCTTCCAGTTGTTGTATCTGTGTAAAGAGACTTGATTGGCTGTGTGCATGTTTCTGGCTTTACTTCTACTGGGGGGATATTCCAAGTAGGTGGTGAAGTGGTAAACCTGGGTTACGCTAGGCTAGAGGAGGTCATAAACCTGGCGTAAGTTAGGCTAGAGGAAGTGGTAAACCTGCTAATAGAGCAGCCTGCTTGCTTTGTCTAGTTAAGCAAATGATGACTACAGGCTCTTTTACTGTCAGGTTTACTACTACTAGCCCTGGTCTTAACTTATCCAGGTTTACTACTACTACCCCTGGCTTAACTTATCCAGGTTATCCTGGCCTAACTTATCCAGGTTTGCCACGTCACCATGCACAGTAGTCATTTCCTGAACATGAGTCGCACCAAAGAAGAAGAAGAAGAAGAAAAAAAAACAAGCATGAACTTCAGCCATACTAAACACTCCCTACTGAATCAGAATCAGACAGCAGACTAATGAAAAGAGATCCATTCCCACGCCAAGCCATCTCCCATGTATTAACCTCACAGATAACGACATTATTCAAAATCAATGTCTTAACCTTGACTAATAATCAGAAGAGTGCGGGTGTGCTCTCTGGTTTACTTGTGTTTATTTATTTGTGATCATCTCTGTGTCTGTGCAGGTTTGTAATGATGCTAACTGAGATGCGAACTGAGGATGGAGGCTCAGGTGAACTCAGGTGACCCTACTATAACAGCGCTGGCGGGAAAAAGCTCCTCCAACCACTGAGCTGCAGAGGAAGCCCCACTGATTATGGCAAGAAGTAACTCTCTCACACACACACACACACACA
>PYXC01000993.1:620000-630000 GCA_015244755.2 Tenualosa ilisha | reverse complement strand
GCTCTTTTTTGCAGGAGCAGCTTAAATAAATCCATCCTAATTCCAAATCATAAGTGCATCCGGCTGTTGGCTTGGCCTAGTGGACGATGAGGCCGTGGATATATTTGAGACCTCGGCACCATGGCCTTTGAACCCGACATGTCCCCGGCACCAAATTACAAGCCTGGGCTACTGGTGGCGGTTGCTTTGATTGGATCTTGGCTTGCAGAGGTTAGCGCCATTCTATGCCTCTGTGCCTCAGGCTACTCTTGCACACACACACACACACACACACACACACACACACACACACACACACACTCGCACACAACCCACAATAAAGCAGCCTCAGCCAGCAGGCTCCTCTTTGGAGTGACAGGGCATGGTGCCCAACGCTGAAGCCATTCAGCAAGAAGCCTCCGCTTGAAGAAACACAGACACACACACACACACACACACACACACACACACACACACACACACACACACACACAGCCCAAAACCTCATTCCTGTTGCAAGCCAATCACAACAGGAGGTCATAGCTGAGGAGCCGCACTCAAAAACGGACGGGCGTTGTCGTGGCAGATTGAGTTACTGCTCCGCAAGGGCTTGCGGTAGGGATGTCGAAGGTGGAGGCCAGCAACACTACAACCAAGGTTTAAGCGCTCGACAAAGAACAAGACCCCTGAGCCTGTTAACACCATTAAAGACGCCGTTTTCATTGCTCGGCTCCTCAAACTAATATTAAACCTCTTGGCAGGTTGTATAACATGAACCGAGGCCAGTGTGTGTTTGTGAGTGTGTGGTGTGGTGTGGTTTGGCACATTCCAATGGCAGCAGTGTGTGTGTGTGTGTGTGTGTGTGTGTGTGTGTGTCTGTTTTACATTTTTCCTACTGTGGCCACTGTTCTACTTTAAAGCCCTTAGTCACTGAGACAGTGAATAAATGTCTTGAGGCTCCAAATGACAGAGTTTAATATACTTACTCTGGAGAGGGGGGAGTCCCATCCAAAACTGGACTCATGTGGAGGTTACAAACTCTCCTTGCAAACCAAACACACACACAGACACGCGCACACACGCGCACACACACACACACACACATGTGACGACCCTAATTCTATCAGATGATCTCCAGCTTCATTCAACTCAACTCATTAGGTGCATCAGATGCTCGATGTCTGCAGATTCTATCTGATTTGGGTTTTGGATTCTATTTATAAACCCCGTCAATGACAAGCACTGTTACAGGAAATGAGATCGCTGACCCCTGACCTTCAGGCACTTATAAAAGCATCTGTTTGCTTTCCCCCATAATATACCCAACGTTGGGGGTCAAAGGTCATTGGAAATGCTAGAATGCTAGTGCTGGGGGTCAGGAGGTCGTGTGTGTGTGTGTGTGTGTGTGTGTGTGTGTGTATGTGTGTGGTGTGTGTGTGTATTGTGTGTGTGGGACTCACCCGTCGGCGCAGGCGGTCTCGCTCCTCGCGGATGGCGCTCATGGTGGCTTTAGTGCGGTTGAGCTCCTCCTCCTTGCTGCAGAGCATGGCTGTCAGGCTCTCGTTCTCCTCCCGCAGGCCCGCCAGCTCCTTCTCCCAGCGCGCCCGCTCCTCCGACAGGCTCGGGTAGAAGTCTCGGCCCAGCGCCCCCTCAATCTCCTCCACCGTCTGCATGCAAGCACGCACACATACGCACACACACACACACATGAACACACACACACACACACACACACACACATACTTTAACAAACATATTCCTACTTCTATGCATGGACAAAAATCTGCTGGTAGCTTTGGGCTACAACATCTGGTCTATTACATCTCTTGATTCAAGTTCAGTCTCTCCTGTGTATGTGTGTGTGACAGTATGTGTGTGTGTGTGTGTGCGTGTGTGTGTGTGCGCAGAAGGCTTGGCTGTGTCTCTGGACTTCCTGTCAGGCCTGTCTCCCCTGGCTGGAACCCTGAAGAGAGCCCTGCTGCCATTGCTCGGGGCCTCTATGCTGTTTCAACGCTACCACCTGCTACACCCCCCTACCTCCTACCTCCATCCCTCTATCTCTCACTCTCTCTATCCCTCTCTCTCTGATCCTCAAACTCACTGTCTCACTCTCAGCATGCTTTCCATAACTATTAGGTCTGCGCACACACACACACACACACAAACACACACGCACGCACACTCTCACTCACTCACACACACACACACACACACACTTTGTCTCCTCTCCTCTCTCTTCTGTCTTTCTCAGCATGCACTAATGCTCCCTACTGTTTTTTTTCTCCTTCATCGTGATCTCCATATCAGTTCATATGCTCTGAATCTCCTTATCTCTCACTCAATGTCCTTATCTCTCTCTCTCTCTCTCTCTCTTTATCCTCTCTGTCTTTCACATCCATCTCTGTCTGCTCTCCATCAGCAGAGAGCCTGAGAGACGAGAGGCTCCCCGAAGCCCTTCACTGCATCCCAGTCTGGCTGCTCTCTCTCCCTCCTTCGCTCCTACTCTCTTTCTCTCCTTCCCTCTCTCTGCCTTGCTCCATCTCTCCCTCCCTCTCTCTCTCTCTCTCTCTCTCCCTGCCATTTACCCTCTAATTGAAGCGATGATTATCTGGCGGTGCTGAATGGACTCGGCATCTCAATCGGGCTGCTCCATCGGCGCCGTGAACGACACCTCTGGGCCGCTGGAGCTCCTTCAAATGGCTCAGATGGGACTCAGACCCCCGTGTGAGGACTCACTACAGGACGCTTTAATGACGCACAACTGTTTAAGATGGAAGGCCATGTGATGATGTTGGTAGTACATAATGCAGTGATTATCCAGTGGGAGAGTGGGGGACCCCAGCGTAACACACATCAGTGCCTGGATTGAACACTGATAGGACTGCCTCTGCTCCCTCTGTGTGGATTTCAATCAGGGTAAATGCTCTGCATTGTTCTATATTGGCGGCCTCCTGCGTAGTTTGACCTCAGGGATGGTTCTCTCTCTCTCTCTCTCTCTCTTTTCTTCCGCCCGTCTAATTTTTTCGTCCTCTCTCGGACTCTGTGGGTGGGTGGGTGGGTGGGTGGCCTCGGCCGGTACCCCCTCATATCACAGACTAATGGGATTAGGATTAGCGGCACGGCGGACAGACGATTCCGCTAACAAAACCAGCCAGATTTCAGACGGATGGGGATTAAAAGAAAAATAAACAAAGTGCCCCCCCCCCCAGGGGGAAGGCACACCGCTTAGACGCTAGCGAGAAAAGCAATTACAGACTCCTGTCCCCTGTCCCCTCCCTGAGACGTCCCCGAGAGACAGGACAACATCAGAAAGACACCACGGCAGGCTTGTGAGGTGTGTGTGTGCCCATCCAGCCTCTGTACACCCTCCCACTCCTCTTTTGAATGACTCTTGATGTGTTAAATGGAGTCTGTCACTGAGAGGAGGTTAGCTGAAGTGGTAGCATGACAGCATTGCAAATTAATGCCTGTTTTCTTTTCAATGGTTTAATTACTGAGCCATTAATATGAAATGGCTGCTGACTTGGGTCTCAACAGGTGAGTCAGACGTTTTGTTGGCTGGCTGGAGATATTAGCGCTAATATTGATCCCCGAAAGCCAATTAAATAAAAGAGGAGATAGACAGAAAGAGACAGACGAAGGGGAGCGCAGAGGTCTTACTAATCTCATTCTGGAGAGGAAAAGCTCTTTCTCTCCATTCAGCTGATGTGAGACAATTACAGAGTTAAGAGGAGGCGTGTGTGTGTGTGTGTGTGTGTGTATATGTGTGTGTGTGTGTGTGTGTGTGTGGTTGCTCTCTCTCTGTGCTCATCTCTTATCTCTCCTCTGGGAAAATGGCTGTCACAGCCCACACACACACCTCTCTCCTTCCCTGCCCTGTGCGATTTGATGTCCTCTTGAGCTCAAGTCTAATAAGAGATACAGAATGTGTGTGAGCTGATTCTCTCTGACTAGAGAGACTCATCTTAGGGCCAACAATTTAAAACAGCATCCTTTGTGTGACATCTGACCAACACCTGTCAATCTCCTCTCTCTGGGCCTTTGTGAAGCCTTGCAACCCTATCCCCTCACATCACAGATGCACACACACACAAACACACACACACACACATATATTCACTGCATTTTTTACACTCAGTAATCACATGTATAGGAAAATTTAAATTCCCATTTATCCACACACACACAAACACACTCTGACCTCCACTTTAATTCACGTTATACACGCATACACACACACACACACACACACCTTGATAGCCAGGTCGCAGTGCTCGCTGGCCGTGGTCAGCTGCTCGATGTGGCGGTCCACTTCGGCCACGGACAGGCTGCAGGTGCTCTTCTTGCGGCCACACACCACACTCTCCAGGCCCAGCAGCACCCGCTGCAGCTCCGAGTTCAGGTCGCTGCACGCGTCTGACGACCGACAGGAATGAGACAAGGCATGGGACATTAACACACACACACACACACACAGAGACAGCTGCTTGTCGACAGAAAAAGACACCGTAAAACACAAACACATTGTCTACTACGCAGACGTCTAACAAAAAGATCAAGAGACAGACAGGGTCAACTGTCTCATCTTCATCCCTTCTCCTCCATATATTACAGGTGTCTAATAGAGGACAAGGGATGGACAGAGGAATCTCCTAATGGCAAAACCACCCAAAAAACACTCTACAATACAAAGTCTCCATTGTGGGTAGTTTGCTATTACAAGAGGATGTTGTATGTGTCTGGAGTAATGGGCCAAATGTGGTGTATTTAGCCAAGCGAGATGAAGGCTTGTAGCAGAAGCGTGAGGTTGTAAAATCCTTTGCGCACCTGGAGCCCAGAAGGAGATGCTGGCGTAAACTCTTTTCATCAGATACCTATCTTTCCACCGCACGCCGCCTTCTAGCCCAGACCCAAAAACGCCTGCTCTCGCTGATAGCATCTGGTCCCTCATTGCTGCCAAAACCAATGCGACTGCTGATTTTGATTTCCGACACCCCCCCCCCCGCAAAAAAAAAATAAAACCCTGGACCATTATACTTCGGGCTTTGAATCAAAATGCAAATTTGCAGAGGCACATCTGTGCGGGCGAGTCATCCGACGATTGACAATTGCTTAAACTGCCTGGGACAAATAAAACTGTGTTTTGCCCACAATGCAATTGCAATTATGAACATGGGGCCTGATGTGCTGATTGGGGTGTGAGGGGGATTTTGGAGGGGGTGGGGAGGTGTGGGTGGGGGGTTACTCCTTTTGTGGAGCTTAGCGTTGTAGGGATAGAGAGCTCGATTTCGTAGGCGAGACAAAAGAGCGACGGGTGATTGAAAAAGATTTTCTCGCTTTCTCTCTGTCTGTCGCTCTCTAGAGGACGCCGATAATGAACAGTCGAGCGATAAGCCTCTTTTGCGTCTCCGTCTGAAAAGAGACTCTCTCTCTCCAAGCGGCTAAGACGACACCTGTATAAATAGCATGCAGAGGGGACCGCGAGTGAAACAAAACCTAAATCAATTTTCTATTGACTGACTCCATGGATGCATGCAAAACACACACACACACACACACACACACTCACAGACACAGACACATACACACACACAGCAGGAGAATGGCAGACAATCTTAAGCATCAACCATACACTGAGAAACCTCTCCAAGACACCAGTGGCCTATCATTAGAGTTCGACAGAGCGCAGGTCGAATCTGGTAGATTGTCTTCTGAATAGCCTTTTAACACCACTGCTCTGGCTTTAAGATGGCCATGCATCACACACACACACACACCACACATATACACACAGCGACACACACACAAACACACACACACAGCGACACACACAAACACACACACATACACACACAGCGACACACACACACACACAGCAACACACACACACACAGCGACACACACATCGATACACACACCACACACATACACATACACACAGCGATACACACACATATACACACAGCGACAAACACACAAACACACACACACAGCGACACACACAAACACACACACATACACATACACACACAGCGACACACACACACATACACACACACACACACAGACATACACACACACACACACACACACATACACACAGCGTACACACACATAAACACACATGCAAGAAAAACACTTGAAAGCACAGATGCCATCCCAAGGATGCACAGCAGCAGATGGAGTAGGGCTGCAGTGGCAGTAAGGTTTCTGAACTGGCTGAGCGTTTGAGAGGTAGGCTGAGGTGACCTTCAGGACTCTGTGACGACACGAGACGAGACGGGACTAATCACCTCCACCAAGGATTCGGTGCTTCTGGTGCATTTAGCCCGGACGCACACACAAATCTACACACCCAGTCAATGTGCAGGAAGGTTGGAGAGTGGAGGAAAACGTTCAGTTCTGGAGGAGAGCTGACGTGCTTGTGGTACATCCCCACCAATTTAGTGTCACTTTGGTGCTTAACTGCTGGGCGCTGCTATGGCTATGGCACCAGTGGAGGGATGTCTGCGCTCTCGCCAAGTGCTTTTCAAGCGTATAAACAGATACAACGATAAAAAAAAGAACACCACTTTAGCATTTAGGGAAAGTGCTTTTCAAGTTTATAGACAGCTGCAATGAGCAAAAACAAAAACAACGCTTTAACATTCAATTTTGTTCCCAAACTACTTCTGCTATGTCAGGATAACATATGGACAGGCGAAACAGAAGCCCTGTAGGAACACCTAATCAAACTCTCTTGAAACGGTCTATGTGAACACACGGGAAAAGCAAAACAGTTCGCACTTCTCAGAACTGGCTTTGGCTTATTTCTACTGCCAACATATTTCAGGCTCAGTCGGTGTGCTTGTGTTTGTCACACGGGACTCTGGGAAATGTAGTGCAGTGTGTGGAGCACTCACCCATGTCTGCAGTGACTAAGGTGGACTGGTTCTCGGGCAGCGAGATGGACGCCTGCTCAGGGTCAGCTTCCTCGTTGACTTCCAGCTGGCTGTGGCTGAGTTCTGAGCGTAGCTCCGAATACTCATCCTCCTCCCTGCCGAGGGGTGAAAGGTCACCGTCAGAGGTCAAAGGTTTACAGGAGATACAAGAAATCTATACCTGTGGCCTCCATTGTCTAAAAATAGACAGAGCAGACACAGAAGCAGGCGAAACACTTGACAGACAAAAGCTGCATGTGTTCTCGCACACCACAGAATAGAAAGACACATCAAAAGTGTCTGATCCCAGAGCTGTAAAATAAAAGGAAGCTCTAACCCTTGGCTTACACAAAGCTTAAAAAACACATTTACACTTAAAAGTATGTTAGAAATTAAAGTTTATGGACATTCTTCCTTTTAGCTGTCATATCAATTTCTTAACACCTCATATCACCAGTCTAGATCCACAGTGCACCATTGTGTTCACCTTCAGGCGAGCAGTTCAGCGCAGCTGGAGTCAGAGCTGAAAATCAATGTAACATTATCTAACGCCAGTCTCTGGACTTGAATAAGTACTTATATTCTTATCCAGCCTTGGCAACACCCAGATGTGTCCATGGAGGCATTAGGGTGGAAATCTAAATCTGTGTCTGAACACACGCCTTGTATTAGGCTCTTAAATTCAGTCGGGCCCGAGTTTCACGTGGAGAGACGACATGTATCAAAGACATTCGATAATGCCGCACTAAAACCTAATTATGGGTGAGTCTGTGAAGGCAGGATACTGCACACGTCATTTACCCGTCCGGGCGAGTGTTCGCTTTCGTTTGAAGTATGCATATCATGTAGGGGTAAGCTGCGCGCCCTCTGACCGCTCTTCACACAAGTGTGTCATCCATCTGAACCCACTTTAATTAAACCGCTTTGACAGTTACTGTGTTTATATGCAAATATATGTGTGTGTGTGTGTGAGTGTGTGCGTGAGTGTGTGTGTGTGTGCATGGTTATTAGTTTTGCTAATGAAACAAATGCCATCCTCGCTGGGTGAACAGGTAGCCTACTGCCAGGCCTGGTTTGTGTTTTCTGCTAGGCTATATGATCCCCATTTATAAATGAACACGCATAATGAACACTGACTGAGCTGCAAAATTATCTGACATTTGAGAGGCACGGCAAGTGGCTAATTTAACCAGTCATCTGTGGACGATGACGAGCCTGTGTACGTTCCTTGAGACTCCAGATGTCTCAAAATAGAAGGTCTGCAGGAGTTAAACCTTAACACTGCCCCATAAACACATACACAACACACACACACACACACACACAACATGCAAACACACACATACAAACAATAATGCACACGGACACATTGTGTGAAACCCTAAAGTCCCAACAGTAACAAACATGATAAGTTCTAAATTCTGCACACACGGTGGCACACTGTAGTCTGCGTTATGCTACTCTTTAACTTCAGCTCCCAGAGGCCGGTAATTAAAGAGCCGCTCAACATGGGTGTTCCATTCACAGGCGAAAGTGGCTGAGTTCACTCTGCAGCTTTTAGTGTAATGCAGCTCCAGGTAGGGGTGACAGACATAGGCAGGGGTGCCGCTGCGCCCCTGTCAAAACACTGGGGCTACCTGCTGCAGCAGCCACTCACTCCGGCTTAACGTCACCCTTGTGTCTGACACTCTCCCTGGGCCACGGCAGCAGAGATAGAGTGGGATTTCAGAGACAGACAGAGAGAGAGAGAGAGAGAGAGAGTCGGAGGAATAAATAAAGTGGAGGGCGTGGGAGATTCCTCTAGAGAAACACAGGCAGCTTCTCTAAAACAGAAAAGGGCTTGAGCTGAAGGCCCTATGGCTTTACTACTGCTGGTGGTTTGGACGCTGCTTCATGGTTCAGCCTCTGGACTTTGTGTCGCACTTAGAGAGAATTTACATTGTTCTTGTACTACGGAAACACAATTGTGTTCAACTGAATTGATTCCTTTATTTCTGTGGGCTACAGTAGTACACCTGAATGTAAGGCCAATGATTTGTAAAAAAAAAAAACAAAATCTAATCTTCTACTCTAATAAGCTATTTACTTTATAATACTGATTATGTGCTCCATCTTGTCTGGGCGGTGTGTGAGTCTATAATTGACCGTCTTAAGGTCACAGTTGCACAATAATACTGAACACGTGGTGATACACATTGCAATCAGGTGGATAATGAGCTGGTGAAATGTTCGCTCTGAGGGAGAGAAACTCTCTAAATAACACTCCAGTTGAACACAGTGGCACTATACCAAACTTTCAAGTGGTGGCCACGCTTGGCTGGATGGTAATTGAGGCTTTGTGTCCTCTGAGAGCTCAGCTTTCTCCCTCCATTCCTTACCACTACAGCCACTTCTGCCTCACCTGCGGAAACAACCTCTTTAGCAGGCAAAACCTGTATCTTCAAATGCTCACAGCCACACACACACAGTCATGCACACAAACATACACACACAGACACACTTACAGGTGTGCGCAAACACACACACACACACACACAGCCATGCACACAAACATACACAGACACACTCACAGGCGTGCACACACAGAGACACACACACACACACACACACACACACACACACACACACACACACACAATTACAAACAGAAAGAGAGAAAGCTCAGAGAAAGACATAAAAAGATAAATAAAGAGGAGGAGGGGAGGAGGAGGAGGACAGAAAGGAACAGAAATGAGAGAAGAAAGACAGGGAGAGAACAGAGAGAGGAAAGAGAACAAAAAAAGAAAGAAGTAAATTGGGAAGAGCAGGACAGAGAGAGAGAGAGAGAGAGAGAGCGACAGAAAAAGAGAGAGAGAGAGAGAGGGAGAGAGAGAAACGAGAGAGACTGAATCTGCACTTCTTTGGCATGCAGAGACTCAGAGCTGCCCTCATTCCCGCAGTGACGTTTTAATTTTCCCTGCCGCGGATGAACCAGCGCAGCCCTGCGAGGGTGGGAGCAGGAGCTGGCAGATAACACACTCGCTCAGGTACGTGGGCGCACCGCGGGGAAGAGGAGCAGAATGGGAACACACACACTCTTTCTTTGTAACTGTCAGCTTCAT